>JABFEV010000698.1:0-25528 GCA_013618395.1 Fusarium domesticum | reverse complement strand
GATATGAAGAGAAGGGGGGGTTCATATTCTAGTTTTTGTAGCAAAGTAGATGATTAAGAAGGAGAGAGCCATGAATACGATAAAAGTCGTGAGGCAGATAATCAGTGACAGTGGAAGACAAGAGTCAGTATTCACGACAGTTCATACTTTTGAACGACGTTATATGACGTCCACGTCTGGGTAGTATCAACCGTATCAGTAAAGCCATCACCAAACCTTCTGCAACGCTTCTTGTAACACCTCAAAACCTTGGATGCGGCTTAGTCATCAGACTCTATCAAACAACAACCACCAGGCATTCAAACTGACAAGCGCCGCCCAGCGCGTTATCTCTCCCTTTTTCCCCAACCATCATTTCCATCAATCTGATACGAAAACATCAACCCGGAGAGAGAGAAAAACAAAAAACAATTTGTGGGATAAAGATCTTAATTTCAACTTTACACCATCTACAGCTTTTGGTCTGCGCGCGCGACGGCGTATGCGTACGCGCTCAAATACTTACAAGTACCGACATCTGAATCGCGTCTTTCCTTTCTCATTGAATCATCCCCCGGAAAAGATCTCCATTCTATGTGGAGGCCTGACATAAATAACTTCCCCGTGATATACTCGACTAATGAGTGTGACAAATCCATCTTCTGGGGGGTTTGGTGCGAGGGGGACCAAGAGGAGTGTGCAAGCAGCTTTTGAAGGTATGATTGATTATTGTTTTCTATCCTTTTATTGAGCATGTCTTGTTTTATGTTTTAAATCCCCTCGATTTTACCCCGAGCATCTTCATGGAAACTATTATTTTCTTGTTCCCTACCTGCGATTCAACGCTTTTTACCACCTTCTTTCTCCATTTCTTTTGCCATCAATTACCTTCTCGAACTTTTATACATGTTTCGTTTTGCTGTTATAATCTTTTTGTTCTTCATCTTTATCCGACGTTGAAGGAAAAGCGTACCTGAGGTGTCGATCTTAGCGGGGCGGGGGATGGTTCATGGTCGACCTTCTCCATCTTTCACCATCACCTCAACCTCTTCCAATTCCAGATCTGTCTTTAAATCATCAAACTTTTCTTCTCTTCTCTGTTTCCTTGTTCTTCTAATCTCGAGCTGGCGTGTATTTCTTCTCTTCTTTTTACTTTGTTCCATCATCAATCGACTCTGCCTTTTGTCGTCTCCATTTGACCCTCTCAACCACTCACTCACACAAGCCTCCTTGCAACTGTTTCCATGTCAAGTGATTAGTGGTCAGATTATTACCTCGACGGGGTACCATTCTCAAAATCCGGACCGTTTCTAGAACCATAGCCATCATCTCCATCTCTGGTCATGCCTCTACGCCCTCATGGCATTGCTTTCCCATCCCATGCTTACCAGAGACGTCATGTAGAACCTCATGACCGATCCGCCAGCTACCAGCCCAAGGTCCGCATCACTGACCGATACAGGATCGTCGGCTTCATTAGCTCCGGAACCTATGGGCGAGTCTACAAGGCCGTCGGCCGTGGCGGCAAACCTGCCGGGGAATTCGCCATCAAGAAGTTCAAGCCGGATAAGGAGGGCGAGCAGGTCAGTTACACGGGAATATCGCAGAGTGCAATTCGCGAAATGAGTCTCTGCAGTGAGCTCCGCCACGGCAATGTCATCAAACTCTGCGAGATCATGCTCGAGGACAAGTGCATATTCATGGTGTTTGAGTACGCCGAGCATGATCTCCTGCAGATCATCCACCACCACACACAACAACCTCGTCATCCTATACCCCCTGCCACCGTCAAAAGCATCATGTTCCAGCTCCTCAACGGATGTCAGTACCTTCACACCAACTGGGTTCTACATCGCGATCTCAAGCCTGCCAACATCATGGTCACCTCGGCGGGAGAGGTCAAGATTGGTGATCTAGGCCTCGCCCGTCGCTTCGACAAACCGTTGCACTCTCTATTTAGTGGAGATAAAGTCGTCGTCACTATATGGTATCGTGCCCCCGAGCTCATCCTCGGCTCTTACCACTACACACCTGCTATTGACATGTGGGCCATCGGTTGCATCTTTGCCGAACTCCTCTCGCTGCGTCCAATCTTCAAGGGAGAGGAAGCCAAGATGGATAGCAAAAAGACCGTCCCCTTTCAGCGCAACCAGATGCAAAAAATTATCGAGGTCATGGGCCTCCCCACAAAGGATCGCTGGCCGTTGCTCCCGACCATGCCCGAGTACAGCCAGCTTAATACGCTCGCCTCCTCCTTGTCCTCGCACCATGCGCACCACCATCACCACGCCCACCATCACTCCCACTATGGCGCCCGTAACCCGCCTCCATCACTCAACGGCTCCAACCTCGAAAAGTGGTACTACAGCACCATCTCCCACGCCCCCAACTCCACCGGCGCCGGCACCCTGTCCTCCCTAGGCCAAGAGGGCTACAAGCTTCTCGCTGGCCTCTTGGAGTACGACCCCTCCAAGCGCCTCACCGCCGCCCAGGCCCTACAGTCCCCCTTCTTCAGCACCGGCGACCGCGTCAGCGCAAACTGCTTCGAAGGCTGCAAGGACGCGTACCCGCACCGAAGGGTGAGCCAGGATGACAATGATATTAGGACTAGCAGTCTTCCTGGAACAAAGCGGAGCGGACTGCCAGATGATTCGCTTGTGCGGCCGGCGAAGCGGGTCAAGGAGTAGGGTCCTGAACCGCTGCGGAGGAGCACCAGGCTGGCTAAGAAGGCCAAGAGGGACGGATAAGCAAAGGTTTCGAATTATGGTGCAGGCGATGCTACTTTGATGGGTGGTATGGGTGCACAGCATGGTGTTGGGATTGGTTTGCAGAGTTATTCTATGATTTATGTAGGGAGTTGGGGCATCAGTATATTGTAGTTTCGGAACTCGAACCCAGTTTCATGCTCTTATTTGGTTCTCGTCTTGGTCACATCTTGGTCACATCTTGGTCACATCTTGGTCACAATGTCTTCCTCACACAACATCTTGGTCATGTCACACTGTGACAAAACCAGATCGAAAGAAGCGAAAAGGGGCGGGGGACATGTTCATTAAGACGAGAATACATAGAAAGTGATAGATAAAGAGCATTGATTAGTTTAGCCACCCACCAACAGAAAAAAAGTCATCTAAAAAGAAGAAGCTCCGAGTATCAGGAAACAATAAGGAGTTACATATCTCGGGGTTTGGCACTGTCCATCCCCGTCCTGTCATATTTCTCTGCCCACCTTAGTTCCCTTGACAGAGGCCCATCTGTATAATCTCATCCTCGGCCAACATAGCGGGTATCTGGGGCCAAGGCTTGGTAACAGTGTCGAACCGAAAAAGTAGGCGGCAAAAGGTAGGTATGGCATGGCGTGGTGGGGGTTTCAAGAAGAAGGGTCCTCTAGGGAGGAAAGGGGTGTGGTTTGCGTTATTGAGACAAATTTCGCGAATCTACCGCGAGCAGTGGAGGCGGTAGATGGGTAACCCGAGATAGGCGTCGTAGGTGAACTCCCTCGGGGTGTGGTATTGAGAAAGCGCACACGAAGCTCTCCGGCTCGCTTGTGGGTGCGCATGTCGGATAGGGAGCTTAGGTGGGTAGACGGGTATCAGTTGACCCATATCGTGCCAGAGGAAGGAAAAGGTTGTCGTATCGTCGAATTGGGAGTGGTATTGAGGAGTCGGTAGAGAGAAAAGAGGACTCGAAAGGCTGAAAGAAGCTCATCTACTTCTTGACCGGAGCAGGAGGGGCCTTTACGTTATTGGACAACCATGCCAGACCCTCGAGTAGACCCTCACCGGTGGTAGCGCAGCTTGGTACGACATACCAGACCTTGTCCTTGAGTTTGGCGAGCTGGAGGGCGTCGGTGACTTCTTGGGGTTTCATGGCTGGGAGGGTGAACGATTAGCAACATTATCACTTTCAGGACGGTAAAGGGTTATAGCATACCCTCTGCGAGATCCTGCTTGTTGGCGAAGACTAATAGTAGACTGTCCTTCATCTCACGATCGTTGATAATGCGGTGGAGTTCTTGTCGGGCCTCGTCCATGCGACCACGGTCAGATGAGTCGATAACGAAGATCAATCCCTGGGTACCTATGTTGACAAGCTGTTAGCGAAATCGTTCCATGTTGGAGAGGGCGCGTTGGATGCGTACCGCTAAAGTAATGCCTCCACAAAGGTCGAATCTTGTCCTGGCCACCAACATCCCACACGTTGAACTTGACGTTCTTGTACGTCACCGTCTCGACGTTGAAGCCAACAGTAGGGATGGTGGTGACGTCCTGGCCGAGCTTGAGCTTGTAGAGAATTGTGGTCTTGCCGGCGGCATCGAGACCCAGCATCAATAGACGCATCTCTTTCGATCCGAAGATCTTGCCCATCATCTTGGACAGTTGGCCGCCCATTTTTGCGGCTGCGGATGAGGTTGATAGTAGGAGGCGGGATGTAGATAAAAAAAGGGGTCGTTCGAATCGGTGGTTCGACAACGGGAGACGAAGGTTCGGTCGCGAAGGAGAATACGAAGAGTATCGCTGAATCGTTTCAAAATATTTATTATCGGTATTTAGTAGGTGCCAGATGTTTTTCGTCGTGAAATGTTGGGCCGGTGATATGATGGTTCGATGTGGGAAAGTTCTTGTTTTGTTACAAGCCTGCGCAAACCAGTGTCAATTTGCTAAGCCAATGTGCGACGTGTGTAGCCCAAGCAACATAAACCTGTCGCAAACACCAAGGAAAGGGGGGAGGGTCAACGTACCAGTTTCGCGAGAAGAGCTTAGCAAGAAGAACAAGGATACGAGAGGAAAAGAGAGAGAGAGAGAAAAAAGTGGCTATTCAAGTTTCCCCTCTCTGAGAGTGTGTCCGGTGCGTCTCCTTGTGGGAATTATTTCGTCGTTGTGTCTCTCTCTCTCCTGGGGGTTCTATCTCGTCTCAATCCCTCGCTCCTGCCAGTGTCGAGTCTCCACAGTGAAATGAGCGCCTAGCGTTCTCGTGACTGTGGTAGCAGAAGGGGGGTTGAAAAGAATCAGAGCAGTTTTGTGCGAAAGGGGAAAAAAAGGACTCTACTTGGGAATGATGAATGGATTCTAGAAAAATAGCTAATCAACCCTTCGCCGCTTTGTTCTTTCCTTTCCAATGGATATATTCGTCTCCTTCTTCCTGCTGAAGAGAAATTTAACCTGCAAAATAAGGGGAAGAGAGAATCGGTGAGGTCTGGGCCAACCTCCTCCGGGATAGCGCCTCCAGGAGCAAGGACCGCCAGCCTTGAGAAGTGGAGTCCAAGGTGCATTTACGGTGGGCAGCTTGTAGTGGGATTGGTTCACCAGGTCCCTTGAAAAGGGCCACTGTAAGGTACCCGTGTCCCAGCCCAGTTTCTCTAGTTGTATCCCTCTGACGAGAACTGTCCTTCCAACGGTGCATGGATCGGCCTCCACCCTCTCTCATGTTCAATTCCATCAAAATCACAAGTTCACTCAGGGGTTCGTTCCCATTGACACAATATCTAGCGTCCCCTATCCATGGTAAATTGGTTACCTATATCGGATCTGGACCCTTTTGTCTGTGTCTGATATGGCATTGACAGCTAAAAGCTTCCATCGACGGTGGGAAATTTGCTCGGAGATGACATCGATAGTCCACAGGGTTGGGTAATAAGAGAAATGTGTTTCTTCATGGGCACCACCCCAGCCTGCTGTCATGGCCGAAGGTCACAAGGTCAGTAATCAATCATATGGGAACATCCTTATTACGCCCTTTATTACTGTTATCATGCAACTCGCTCTTGACTTGGACACGTCTTCGAATCTCTTCTATGGCAATATCCTTCTCCCATGTCTTGTATATCCCTCGATTAGCAGTACACACCATCACACTAATACACACAGCACATCTCATATCACTTGTTGACTTTTCTTCCGAAATCGTGGGGTATATTTATACTAACGGAAAAGACAAAAAGGCTCTCATGCCGTCGAGAACATAATCAAGGTCCCGAATAACAATAGACAGGCCCTCATACACGGTGGCTCAAGTCGAATGGCAACGTCTGTTTTCCTGCGCATTCAAACAACCCTTCCCTTCCATTGCAAGTTAGTCAAAGCTCATTAGATTAGATGTATTGTCGTGCCTCATTCACCGTCAAGCTCTGTACTCAATAACGAATCTCCGCTCCACCTGTTGAAGCGTCGTCGAATCGTTTTCCCCCTCAAATTTGAGGTTGACCTTTCCCTCAGACATGCTATCGACCTCGGCCTTGTAGAACGTTGTCGTGTTGGGATACAGAGCCAGCACTATCTTGCCAGCTTCCCAGTCCCGTAGTGAACTAGCCTGGCTCTCGGGAGCGATGGAGATCATGTTGCTGGCACTTGACCGGTATTCCTTTTGCTTGCTCTGGTCTTCCGGCTCGACATCAAGGACTTTGTACCGGCGGCTTTTGCCCTCGCCCATAACTTGTGCAACTTCGCCGAGTATCCAGTCCGTTCCTTGCTCTCCGTTGCTCATCGGCCGAGGCTTGAAAGCAACAGCATCGCCCCTGGAGAAGACTACTTTGGACTTGTTGTTCAGTCCTACACCACTGCCAACTGACCCCTGAGGCTCAACACTATCGGCCTTTGGGGGCATGCTGTCTCGGTCTCTGTCTCTGTCTCGGGAGCGATCTCCATACTTGCGTGATGACCCTCCTCCGATCGGGCTCGGTACAGGGGAGTCACCAGCCCCATCGAAGTCATAGAGTGACGATGCCGTAGGCGCGCTATCCCTGGCTTGTCGCTTTCCCGGCCCCGCAACCTGTGCTTCCGATTGCTCTTTGGCAACGACAACGGCCCGTAGGATCTTGAGTTGGTCGATCATGGACTTGAGAGCTGCCGTGTTGGCCTCAGAGTGCTTGACTCCGGTACGACAAAGCTGTTCCATCTGCTGAAGGGATTCTCCCGGTATCTTTTCCGATTCCATGGCTCCAACCTGCTTGTCCATGGAGACGAGCTCGGCTAGGCTGTCGTTCTCGGCATTGATTCCACCAACAATGTCTGTGACCTCTCTTTTGCATTGCTCCCAGATTTGCGCCTCTTCTCCTATCGTATTGCCGTTATTGCGGTTAGACCCGCGTCCACTACGATTTCGTTGTGACATATCGCGACTTGGGCGCTCCGGCTTTGTGGAATCGGCTCTCGGCGTGCTGTGTGAAGTTGGCTCCGTCTTGGGCGACCTCCTAGGCGTCGATGCGTTGGATGCTATATTACCTTTGGCGTCCTTGGACCTGGACTTTGTCGGTCGATTCGGCGTCGAGTCCCTGCTAGATGGATCCTGTCGCTTGGAGCCCGGTCGTTTCGGCTCAGGCGTTTGGGATAACTGATTCCTCGGCTCGGATAAGCTCGCCTCCCTGGAATGCGCCGAGCGCCGCGGAAGCAGAGGCTGCTGAAAATACGGGCCAAGGTCCTCTTGGAGATTCTTGAGTTCGTCCCGCGCAGGCTTCTCCCGGTTAGCCATCTTACCCCGATACCACCCGCCTAAACGAAATGTCGCGTATAAGAATCAACCCAGGTAGAAGGAAATAGTGATGAGGACAAAAAAGGGAGATATGGCATGATGGCGAAAGGCTTGGGGAGACTTGTGCGTATGGGATGTGAAGATGAATGGGTGAAAGGAAGTCTGAACGAACCTTTGATCTGGACCAAGACCCCCGCGTGGATATCTAAAGGCGGGATGGTAGGGGGAAGGAAAGGCGGCGAATGGAGGGGAAGGCGCACTGCACGAGAGCGAGGAATACAATGGCAGAGAGAGGCGAACTAGAAGGGAAAATAAGAGGGCGGTTCGTCTCAACCCATTTTATAGCGGCCGAGGGAGGGAGGTTTGCCGTGTGGTAATATGTTGTGATGGGTATACGAATTCCAAGAGACATTGAGGCCGATGACCTATGCACAGTTGAGGGTTACACTGCGGCAGAATTCAAGGCGGTGAGGATGCCTTATCGGACAGGGCAGGGTGCTTGGAGGGTGCGGGTTGAGGTTTTACACATTGTTTGCGCACTGTACAAGGGTCACCTCCAGCTTATACCTGGGGCTCGTATTGCGTATTTTCTCCACTTCATGTTCCATGTTGATGTCTCCGATGCAAGATGACTGTTGCTGCCCGAGGGTATATAGACTTGCATTTCCATTCACTTGTTCATTGTTTCATCCCCAATCACTCAGTCGTATCATGATGTCTTGTACTATTACCCTATCTTGATCAACCCGTTTATCCCGTTCATAGTCAAGTTCCAGATATCCTCACTTACACCCAACCAATGAATAACTCCATCATTTCATTCCCAATTTTCGCATTCTTCCTCTACAAGACGAAAAACTACCATGACCAGTCCCAAAGCATTCGCCATCATCGGCTCTGGTATCGCTGGTCCAACACTCGCCCTCCAGATCCTCTCCCACCCTCACCTCAGCGCCCATTTCAAACCTATCCTCTTTGACTCCTCGCCCTCTCCTTCAGACTCCAAGTCCAAGGCAGTAGTGACAGTCGATCTTTTTTTCAAACGGACTGTATACCCTTCAGAGACTTGGGTTGAGGGATGTTGTCCGTCAGCTCGGCTACGAGTGTGGTGCTCTGACAACTTGGAGATGTGAGTGTGACGGAAAGTTCGAGAGGCTAAACACTCAAGAAAATGTTATGAACAGTCCCGATCTGGGCACCGGAGTTGTCTACTTTGGACAACAGGCTTTGCATAATCTTCTAGTTGACAAAGTTATACAACTCGGTGGACAAGTGAACTAGGACAAGAAAGCCGAATTCATCAAGATGACAGAGTTCAAGCCTCTTTCGCAGACGGTGCAGACATATCCGCAGACCTACTCATCGGTGCTGATGGTGGTTATTCCGCCGTGAGAAAGTTCATTCTCCAACAATGTAACGAGACAACCGCAGAGTCAAGGTGGCTCCCCGACTACATCGGCCCAACTGATATATACGGCGTATCATCAGCCGTCAAGGCCCCAGACTCAATGGCCCAATTCAGCGAGTCGCACCTCATCTGGCTTGAAAAGGGGTTTCTCGCTACGGGTCCTTGTCCTAATGGGAAGATACGCTGGGATCTCATCTTGCCTGAATCCGAGCCACCATCTTCAGCTCATCCACCTTCACAATCTCTCGACTCACAATCAAAACCATGGCAATCATCTGTTGCACAGAGTCCATACACTCTACAATCTACAATCGATATTCTCCGCAAACATCAGACCCTCCATCACCCATATGTCGGCACACTCCCCTCCCTTATCACCAACACAGACCGCATCATCCGCACCTCCTTACGCCAGCGAGTCTGGACTATCCCGGAGATCCAAAACCGAAACACCCTTTTCATCGGCGACGCAGCACGACTAATGCTCCCTACCAGGGGCCAAGGCACCAGCTTCGCGATCGACGACGGAACCATATTGGCAAGGTGTCTCTTCCGCCACGAGACCAACCAGAGAACAGCACTAGAATAGTACGCACGACTTAGAGTGCCACGGTCGAAGAGAATGGCAAGTGTGGCGGCATTGGCGGGGACGTGGGCGACAAGTTCTTCGTGGCTTTGGAAAGGGGTCAGATATTATGGTTCAAAATGGCAACCTAACCGACTGAACGCTGCGTGAGTGATCTAGCTGTACCCCAGAGTAAATGCTAACATCTCTGTAGGAAGAATAAGGGTAAGGATTCATAGCTTATGAACGGGCGGTTTGATGTTGAAGAGGCGATTACGTGATTAATTTTGTGGGAAATTTTCCACAGCAAAAGGGCGGGATCGTATGAACAGTTCGTGAATTATGTCCCGGTCATTAGGATTGCCTCTGGGGGGGACGACACATGAATCGCCACTCACTCATAGATTTCTCAGGTGCTGCGCCATTTCAAGAGATACACATCAGAGTAGATGTTGACCAAGGTTCAGAAAGGACAAGGACATTTTAATAGTCTGTCTCAATTAATAAGCATAATTTTGTTTTTCATCCCGTAGCTTCCGAAAAGACTGCACCTCGCCTGCAAACAATGCTATGTGCTCGAATATCTACTCACTTAACAAACCGACCTCCTTAGATCATCTTATGCCTTGCTCTTCGAGTCGTCAATCTCGCAAAACGCTTTGTAAGTTGTGAACTCATCTTCGTCGCCGCCCTCTGACTCGAGCACGTACTCTGCCGTCGCGCCAACAAAGTAAACGTAACCCTCCTTGACCTCGCGGCTTGTAGGTCCTACGGAAATCTTTCCCTTTCCGCTCGTGCAAATGATGATGCTGGGTCCCTCGAGAGGCTCGAAAGTCGCCTTGGCGCCGTCACCGCGGAGAAGGGTGCGCACGACGCTGAATTCCTCAATGGGGGGGTCATAGAGAACAACGGCCGAGCCTGAGCTATAAGCGAGGCGGTTGAGGGTGGCATATGGGTAATCAGAGGGTGCCATTTTCTGCTCGTCAATAGGCGCAAAGTTGTAAGTCAGCATGTCAACCAGAGTCGACACGTCCTTGAACTTGGGCGTAAAGCCAGCACGGACGACATTGTCCGAGGCAGCCATACACTCCATGATGTCGCCCGAGATGTATGCGTGGATGTCGTCGGCGACAAGGAACATGGCCTCACCTGGCTCGAGTGTGACAAAGTTGAGGAAGAAGAGAACAAAAAGACCGATGTCGTCGCCAAAGTCCTTGTACAGTCGGCCAACGAGCTCTGAAAGGGTTTTGCCGGCAGTAGAAGCGACACCACCAGAGGCAAAGTCCTTGCCCTCCACGCTGGCCGACTCGACCAGCTTGGCGGTTTGCTCAGAAATCTCGTCGGTTGATGAAGACATGAGAGAACCGAAAGCCTTCTTCAGAGCCGCCTTCTTCTCATCCGTGACACCACCTTCAGTGTCCTTGGCAGCATTCGCAAACTCGCCAGCAGCCTCTTCGCCCACGAGAGCTTTCAACGGTGGCACCGTCTCGAGAAAGTGTGCAATCTCAGCAAGAGGGCGGAATCCGCAAAGTCCCTCGAAGGGGGTGATGGCAATGGCCATCTCAGGCTTGTGATTGTCATCGGGGTAGTTCTTGGGGTCTCTAGCGTGTAGCTGTTCGGCAAGCTTCTTGTTGGGGTGCGCCTGGATGGAAAGGGCGTTGTTGACTGAGAGAACCTTGAAGAGGAAGGGAAGCTTTTGGCCGAAATGGGAGGCAACGGTCTGAGAGAGGAGCGCTTGGTTGTCCTCAAACAAGTCGATAAGAGAGCGGCCAGTCTGGACGTCTCTGGAGGGGTTGGAAGGGTGAGTTCCCATCCATAGCTATAGAATACACGCTTAGTTGCGGACAAAGCAAAGAAAATGACTCTTCGTACCTCAGCGTATGGCTTGTCGGGCTCGATCTTGGTATCGTCGGATGGTGTCGCGGCAGCGTAGCGGGCAGCGGCAGAATCATTTCCCTTTTTCCCCCAAGCGTACGAGTTAACGCCACATTGAAGCCGTAGTAGCGGAACCTGCATCGTGGAATAGTATTTTTTTGGTGTTCGCGACCAGGTGAGGATATTCGTAGCGGGCGGGTGGCTATAGCTTCGAAGCTATAACAGGGGGTTGTCGATGAGGGGTATCGCAGTTTTGCAGCTCAAGAACAAACCAAGCCAGAGGTGGTGTAAAGGAGCAGAGGAAGAAGCTGCGCAAAGATTTAGATGTGGTAGAAGGAAGACACTTGGGTCAGATTAAACAGCGAAACGATGATTGACAGAAAACGGGCCTTGGTGGGTGGACCTTCACATTCAAGAGATACAAAGACATCATTTACAAGAGTCTAGAGTCGCTGATGTTACTCTTATCGATAACAACGAGCGGGTAACGTTGTGCTTGATGCTGATTATCACTGGACACCTGACTTGACCCTCCACTAACAGTTCAAGGGTTTCTAGCGGGCATCTCCCCTAAAGCCACCAGATTACTAGGTGGAGCCCCTCTACTCCGCTGTGGATCCCCGACTGGATCCTTGAATAGGGCTTCCCATTTTAGGATTGTGGACTTAGCCTACATTGTTTCACAACTGGGATCAGAAGTGTCGATGGAGTTGATAGTTGATCAGGCATAGTTGTGAGTCGGGTGGCTAGCATGTTTCTACTACCTACTAATTCGACAACCTTGTGTCCAGATACCCGTACTACAGTACAAGTCGGTGCAGTACCGAAGTTGGTTTATATCAATCCTCGACAAGTAGCTTCATCATCACCGTCATCCTTGACAGCACAGCCAAAAGCAACCTTGAACGACGGAATATATTCACTCATATTGCATTGGTATTTCATTTACATCTACGTCTCATTGAGTCCGCAGGGCTTATCCACCATCTCATACTTTTTATCCCTCATCCAACCCCCTCATTACTCAACTCCCTTTCTCCTCTCAAACGTCATGAACTTGTGATTTTTCCACGCCCCCTTCTCCCTCTGTGTTTCCAGTTAAGCAAAATAATAACTCACTGAACAATTCCCTCATTATCCCCCCTAAAACCATGTACAGAGTTCCCCCTCCTCATCTTCGAGTCCTCTAAGGGGAGAGACACTGTTCTTTTTTTCCCTTTCCGCCTGCCTTTTATGAGCGTTCATCTGTTGTGTCTAAGAACAATCAACACGGGGCTTGATAATAATAGAAATACAAGCTCCAGCCACTCGAGGGGTATTACCGTCGCCCTGTAAACAAAATAAAAATAACAAAAAAACAAAATAAAAAAAACAAAATACAAAGAGACTCCCCTGTTTTGCCCCCAAAGAGCTGGAATATGATGTTGATGATAATGATGAACCAGAAATGCAAACAATGCCCGCATACTATAACAACCAACAAACAAAAAAAGAAACAAGACAAAAAAAACACATCGAGCCCCTTTTCGAATGACTCGTAGACACAAACAGATAACGAATAAAAACAAAGCATGGCTTTGCAAGTACCACGCCACTGTAACACACCGCCAACGCTCAGCGTCAAACGCTGTGCTCGCTCACATACTTGACACCCTCAGTTCAAGAGCCGCGAGTCTTGTTCCCCTTCCATTTTTCTCGCACCCAAGGCATAAATAGCTTCCTGAAACGAGGCTGATTCGATGCGGACGAGTCCCCGATCGTGGTGAATACGCGGCCCTGCATACGCTGTCGCATGTTGTTCTCGTAGTCGTAATTTTCGCTTCTCATAGATGAAGCAGCCAGTGAGGACATCGGTCGTGGGGGAAGATAGTAGACCAGAGCAGCACATTTGTTGAGTTCCTCAAGATAAACAGAAAAACTTCCCCGGGAAAAACAAGAACACGCATACTTGCTGTTGACTCGCTTAAGATCAGGCTCGGAGCGTCCCCGCCATCTTGCTCTCCGTCACGACATCTGTCCCCGCGCCTCCCACGTCGTTCGGCAGCATGTACGACACAGGGTGTCCATGACCGTGCGGCACATAAGCATCCGTATCAGAATGACCCATGGCCAACGACCCAGATGTATGAGGCGACCCACGGCGCGCCGTAGTCGTGGCCGCGACCGTCGTGGCCGGCGTCGTCGTATCCGTGTAGTGGTATGTCATGTCGGGGCCTGCACGAGACGTCGTCGCCCCCGGGAACAAGGCCGCTGCGTCCGACGACCCACCGGGCGAGTAGAGGTCGTTGGACCGGGTGAGCTGCGAAGCGAGCGTCATGGGAGGATACGAGGACATGGTGCACGCTGGGACGATCGATGGCATGCCTGAAGTGTCATAGCTTGTGTAACCGGACGCGTTGTCGGAAACGGTGCTCGCAGGTGATGTACCCGACGTTGACGCCTGCGAAGACTTGCTATAGATGGAGCTCCCCGAGTCGTTCCGGTATGGCGACTCCACGAGCGGTCGAGATTCCTGCGTGGGTAGGTACTTTGACTCGTATTTACCATCACCCATGCTCAACCCTGCTGTTAGACTTTGGAAGAGACCGTTGGAACCCACCGTCCCCGGGGCAGATCGGTGCGCCAGACTTCCAGTCGACGGGCCGCTTGTATAAGCATAACTAGGCTCGGTGTCGACGCACATGGCACTCGACTTGCCTGCTCCCGTTGTTCCAATGCGGTAGTTGATTCCGTACTCGGATTCCTGCACCGATGGGTAGGACGCCTGGTACATGGCGTAGTTGACGGGCTGTTCCTCGGCGTATGACTGAGTCCACGCCGAGAGGGAGTAGTATGGCTTGGTGTTGTATGCAAACGCCGAGCCTGCGCGGTAGCCCATTTGGTCGGTGGTCTGTAAGGCCAGGCCATCATATGAGGACTGGGGAGTCACTATTGACGACCCGCGTGCTTGATACTGTCTGGAGGCTTCGAGGCTGTAAGAGAAGGACTCGTTCTTCAGATGAGTTTCTTGCGATGCAACCTAGTCAAAAGTGTCAGTACATAGCTTGTATAGACGCAACTCTAAGGACACATACTCTGAGAAACTGGCAAGGCTCATATCCAGCATTCTTACAGTTGGTGCATGGTCCTCCGTTGCCAGTATCACCACTACATCTTATCTTCCTCTTCCGGCACCTCCCGCACTGGATCTGCTGTTAGCTCGCTACGCAACTGTGTAAGTCTCGCACACGCCACACACACACCAGGGGGGCTTATCTAAGTAGCAAAGCAAGGGGCGGGGGGGATGAAACGTACAGCAACCGCGATTCTCTTCCTCTGAGGCGTGACGTCGTCGGCGGCCTCTCTGCTGCTCATTGTGGTTGTCCGGCTATCAGGATGGGCGGCATACATGTTCCCTCGACGATCCGGATACGACGTGTAGGCGCCGACTCGGTTGTTGTATCGCCGGACCTCGGCCGGCGGATAACAAGTCGGGTTGACCATTGTCAGGGTCTGAGCTTGAGAGGAGGAGGGGAAGAGAGGAGTTCTCAAGGAGTGTCACGGAAGAGTGAGGGCCCAGATTCCTTCATCAAAGTTGTCACTTGCTGTTTCGCCCTTTACTTCTCCCCTTCTACAGCAGATATGTAGACCGATCCCGGCCAACGGTAACGGTAACGGGAAGACTCCAAATTGTGTGAATTGCCAGCTGTCGGGAGGAGCTATCTCAGCCCGCTAGCGGGAGCCGTTGAAAGGATTTGCGGTTCGAGAGTTGGATAGCAACAAAAGGGGGAGAAGCTAGGTCACGATTCATCAACCAACTTTGTAATCCTCGAGGTTGAAAAGAGATGGCAGTTGTTGATATGGTATGAGTAAGTGAGTGAGTGCAGTATCAGAAAAAAACGTAAAAACTTAAAAGACAACAAGTTCTGCATTCATGGCCATGTTGTTATACTCTGTCGGTACGACTCACTTATACAAGTCTGGTGTGGCAACCATCAACTTCTTTTTTGTTTGCCATCTTGGCCCCTCCTGTCCTCCTCCAATAAACACATTGATCCCTCTTGGGAGCTCGGAGGACGGTATGATCCACATGGGAAACGACGAGAAGGGACACAGAGGTGGAGGGGGGCCTAACCACTCAAGAGAAACAAGCCCGACACCTCGTACAACAGATGTCAAGTGTCCGCGATGCCTCTTCCAACGTTTTCTGGCTCTTCCCTCCCCCCTCCCTTCTCACCCACAGGAGCAAAAGCAGAGCTTCTGGCTGGACGTCGGTTCCCAGTTACGCGAGTGACGGATGGCTGCATCACGACCAGGGTTGGTGCCATGAGGGAAATGCTAACCTTGGAGCTTCTCTCATGTCCACCCCCTGGTCTTCCGTCGAGCAACGAAGAACAAACAGTCAGGCATCTCAAGAGGATGGAGATGCGTCCAGATCGGGGCTGGCGATCAAACAGTGTAGTCCGTTTCCCATCCCAGGTCGACCATGGGCTTCCCCAACCGGGCGTGTGTGTACATGGCTTGGGGGGGGGGGGCTGCTGTTGGGTCTCAGACCTGTGCAAGAACCGAAACGACAAGTTGGAGAAGTGTTCACACTGAGGCTGAAAATAACTGGCTGCGGTACGCATTGCTGTGCCTCATAAAGTGCAAGGCACGCATCAGCCGCATCACCAGTCTAGATCTCAATACCCTTGTTCATGAGTTCAGTATCTTGTTAATATCTGGCTGGAAATAGCGAGGAGGATACTTCTCGACCAACGTTGCATACCCCACCAATTATTGGATTATCGAAACCGACTGTAGACCAAGGTACTGCACTCAAACGGACTCTATGATAATCGGTCCTCGTGCAGCCACGACGTTCGTTGCCCATTCTTGGAAGGGAAACAAGCACATCCCATTTACAACGACAAGCAACGAGGACAATATCTCCGGCATGGACAAACAAACAAAAGACGGTCGTCTTCAACAGCCACGCCCCTATTACCAGAAGCAGACTTGGTGAGTAGTCAGACGAATGTCACGGCACGCAAAGACCAGTGGCCCTGAGATCATCTCACCTTGAGACATGCCCTTCACCTCATGATGATGCAAGACCAAGTCACTCGTCAATAGATGCTGTAAACACTCATCGCCTCTGAGCGTGTGCGACAACTGTGCGGTACTGTAGAGACAAAGCAAAAACAGCCAGTCTTTCTTGGATGTACTGCGGGCCGAGAACAATCGAGAAACCTTGCCGTCATCGTCGACGACGTTGGTAGTCCGTTTTTCGTAGCTCGTCAAAAGTTTGCTTTTTGCCTGCATCTAAACAGACAGATCATCCCTGCCCCATATCTCCAAAGCGAACATAGCTGGCCGGTCCCATCAAAAGCCCACAGAACGGGTACCTGGGAGACAAGCCATGTTCCATTTTCATCCTTTGCTTCGGTGCCCGCATCTCAGAATAGAGGGTGCTGAACAACGGGAAAAAGAAAGGAAAGGGAGGAAAAAGGAACGAAAAAGAAAACGGTCGACAATCTCCCTTGTTCAACGTCCATGATTCGACAACAAGACAAACTTGGGCCGCTAAGAAAAGTCCCACGTGCAAACATAAAATGTGCTGAAGACCCAAATCGTCATGAAGAGATGCAACGTTAAGAACCACCTTTTCTTGTTTGCTCAAATCATCTTTGTAGACTTCTCTTCTCCAGAGTTGTGGAGAGCTCGACTACAGAGCCAAACAATCAGCAAAGAAAACGACATTAACAGCAGCAAAAGGGAACATGACGCCCGTGTTGCTAGTTGTACAAAGACAATGTGTACAGACCTTGCTCCTGGAGACTGTATGAGATTATGCCCTGCAGACTGTCCTTGTGCTGTCTCGATAGAGGAGATGCAATGTAGGATCAGACGCAGGACAATGCGCGCGAGAGCTCATTCAAACGGCCGTCCTGGTGCGCATGTAATAATAGAACAAGGTGAGATAAGAGTGTCCCCGTCCAAGAAAACGGCTGGTGTAGACCACACGCACACAAAGGCAGAAACAAATTAATTGACCCATGTCGCAGATGGAAACATCGAAACGCCTGATAGGATCACATCTCGGATAGTTCTGCAGCCTTCGTCTGGACGCTCCCAACAGCCGTCCCCCCCCCTTGGTAGATTGATAGATAGATCGAGTCAACGGGGGACATGCTGGGCGCCACAGGAGTAGGGGCCAAGATGCTCTCATGCACAAGATCGTCAACCCCAGTAACTGATTTGACATTAATCATCTGTGGCTTTCCCTCCTCTGCCCATCCCGAGGCGCACGTCCTCTTCAGCTCCAGAGATCTCTTCTTCTTTCCAGAGATCTTAGTCAGGGGGGGGGGGGGACATTCTTGTAGCGTTGCGTATAGGGCTGGGGATTGGATGTTTAGCTCGCCCCATATTCCACGCTTCCGCCGTTGCGAGATGCTTTCCTAAAGGGAACCGGCAGATAAACGACCATTCTGAAAGGCCCAGAAGGAGATTTGCAGCAAACACCATCACTCAATGCCAAACAGAGACCTTGGTGAAGTGGTCTTGACAGGGTCACGCCCCCCCCCGAGGTGTGCATCTTGATGGCGGGCTGTATCTCATCAGCGGCAAGTCCTCGTGTCGAGGTCTGGTGACTCATACGAGGTCAATTGTCTCGGACTCAAAAAATGCTTCAAGACATTGAGTCTGATGAACTGCCAGTTCTCGTATTGCCGTTTCCTTTGAGTCCGCCTGACTTGAAGCTGGATCATAACATCTTCTCACCGCCAACACAGGGGCCACGCATCGAGAAGCATCTGAATCCTCCAAATCGAGACTTTTCTCCTCCTTCTCCTCCCCCGTAGGGCAACGGCATACATAGCGAACGGACTTTTCCAAGTCAAGCATAGTCTCGCCTCCCTCTTCCCCCCTTCTTTTCTGTCTCACCTCCCATTGACAAAGCTTCTAGATGAAGATGAATCCATCGCCCGGCCCAAGGAGCCCAACAGAGCCGGGCAGCGCATGACAGGAAGCAATCCTGGGTACCGGGGGCGGAAGTTTTTTTTCCTCTCTGGCCCAGCAGCGTCCCGAACGAAGACGCTGCTGACCGTGCTGTCATTAAAGTGTGCTACGCGTGAAACTGCGGGTTGCCGCGTGCACCTCGTTGGTGAAACTGGCGATTGGTTCCCCTTGTCCTGCTTTGCCCAGGGGCATCTCCTGGGCAGAAAGACGATTCTGTGACGTTCCGGGGTTCAAACAAGAGGATCGATTGCAGCATGTGAGGAAGAAGAGGCGTTTCCCCAAGGGTATCGAAACAACCCGCGGCATCTCCAGAGATGATCTTATGCATGTGCTCGCTCGGCGACTAGACGTGCGGGCAAGCTTCTCTCACTTTCAGAGAAACAAGTCTGTCTGCAACGAACGATATCAAGGTCCTTCATGGAGCAACAAGATATTGCAGGGTCTCGTGGGGATGCTTGGCATCCTGTCGTCGCCCGCTGGATAGAAAGGGGCTCAAAATGCAGTCAAGCCCACACTCCAGAGACTCAAGACCTCCCAAAGACTACAAGGCCCTCAGCATGGTTACACGTGTTGAAAAATCTCGCTTGGGGATTTCACTTTGAGATGACCTTGCCCGTACCACAGATGCACCCATAAGGTCCACGCCGTCCAAGCGTGCTGGATGTCCGACCACCTGCAACTCATGGCTGCTATGGACCCTTGGAGGGCGGGTACTACCAAACAGGTATGATGATGCAATGATTCTGAGATGGCGACGAGTGTCTTTCTCGGACATCGGTCCTCGATGCCCGTGCTCGGGTTGGCTGCTTGTTCGGAATGAGGCTAGACCAATCGTCGCCATCCATCACAGCAGCGCTGAACCCAGCCGTCAGTCTGAAACGCTGTCTTGACCATCTCCTGCATGCTGAAGCCAGGTTTCCTTTCGACTCAGTCTAACCCGACTAGCTTCAAGTCTTTCGGTCGAGTTGAGAAGGTCCCCAAGGAGGTAAGGACTGATGGCTCAGGGGCCATCAGAAGCTTATCTGCAAGAACACAGCGCCTACGATGCATACATTAGTGAGGTATTTCGTGAGAGTGTGACGGTCTCACCCCGGAGTACCTCACAGGTCTGAATGAAAGAAATGTGCCCGTCAACGCATGGAAGACCTTGAAACTAGAGTAAGCGTAGCCGAGAGGTGTGGCTTTTTCCCATCGAGACATGCCTTTGTTGCATCTAGAATGTGTTCCAACATTGTCTCCCCACACCGCCTGATACCACATCACAGTGTCTGAAGCCAAAAGCAGTATATACAGAACCTGAAAAGCGTAATGTCTGGCTGTCCGTTGGCGAGAGTGGGTAGAGCCTGCTGGGTATCCTGAGCGTTTGAGTGAGCACAATGGGAGCTGTCACGTAGGACGGCGCATCGCAGAGATACGTGGGGGTCTGTCAGCAAGCGTTCCCTAGCCACGCTTTGACAAGGAGAGGGTTAGGTTATCCGGGGATCTTGTCTAGATTCTTGATTGGCGTTGCTCAACAGCGGAAGACGTGACCCTCCCTGGCCGGTGCATGTCCTCCATGTAAGTATGAACAACCAGGCGACTCTTGTGTATTTGCCTTGATAGGTGACCGAATCAGTTTCCTTGTCCCCATCACAGTGCTCTGTCGGGTTATAACGCAAGTAGGAGACGTTGTGCTGTCCTCTTTTCAACAAGCAGAGAAAGAGCTGGTGCTGTAAGGCGCATAGATGGGTCCGATGCCAGGCCATGGCCCAGGTTAACCGGCATAGGCGGACGTTGTTTCAACTCAGTACCATTGAGCCATACTATCAATGCTCCGTCAGGGCAGCAGTTGAAGAACCTCTGCGCGCCGCTACTCCTCCATACCTGTACTTAGAAGAGTCTTGCTAGATGAGAACCCTAGAATCGCTTGCTATTGAATCATGTTGTGCTAATCATGGCAATACTGTCATGCTTGTGATACTTGCCAGTGCAGCAGTAGCGCGATAACGGGTGTATTGTTGCGCTCTGTCGACCGTTTCATCTCCTAGACCTACGCCCGTAGTCATCCCGTCCGCTTCGCTGCCTGTCTCTATCTCGATCTCGGCGATCTTGGTCTCGACCTTGTTCGCGTTCATGGCGGCGGTTTCGATCGCGGTCGCGGTCATGATCTCGACGGTCCCAGGTCCTATTATCGTTGCGATAATTGTCTCTAGGCATCCGATATCTATCCCGGCTTCTGTCTCTTGGTCGCGGACTCCGGCTACGGTTTCGATTGTTCTCAGGTTCTTCATCACCAGTTTTGGGCGGACGTGGTCCATCATCTTTCTGTTGAGCGCCGTTCCTTTCAACTCTTCCCTTCATCTCCTCTTCGCCGTACACCATACCATAGTCTTTGCCAGTGCTTCTCTCCCCTTCCTCGCGATATTGTCGTCTCTTCTCAAGCTCCCTGACACCACCCCAGCCACCACGGCCTACGTTCGTTCGGCGCTTGGTGTTGGTATCCTTTCTCCATACATCGCTGAGCTTACTGACACTTTGCGAAAAGTCGACATGGATTCGTCGGTCGTCAATCAGCACCTCCTGCATCTTGAAGTACGCCGCCTCACAAGATGCCTTGTCCTCGTACTCAATAAAAGCATACTGGAGACTATCGCCGGTTTTCTGATCCCGAATGACTTCGCAGCTTAGAATCTTGCCAAATCGACCAAAGATGAGCTCTAGATCCTCATCCCCGGTCACAGGATTTAGCTTGCAGACGAATAGAACATTCTCAGGAGGTTTAACTTCGGCAAAAGGCAGATCACCCATCATCTCGAGAGTCAGAGCCTGTGCTTGCGCTTCCCGATTCCGTCGCCTTCTCTCCAGCTCCTCTTCGTCAACATCATCGTCCGCATGTAGAGCTGCCTCGTCGGCAATTCGGACGGTCTTGAGTTGTTGGTCGGTAGGGGGAGGGCTCGCGCTCGGTTCTCGCAAACCTGAAGGGTCAGGGTACGGATCGTCCAAGATAACAGTGTGCTTTATTCGAATATCGATAAGAGGATGACCTTTTTCATCGACGATCGCTTCATTGATCTTTTCCAGCGCATCGAATCCCTCAACCACCTTGCCAAAGATGGCCGCCTTGCCATCTAGGAAATCTGTGTCTTCGCCTAGCGTGACAATAAATTGCGACCCTGCCACTCGAGTATCGGGATCGGATTGGAGAGGAGCCGTTGCCATGCTAACTGTTCCTCGCTCCAGATGCTTCAGCTTCGAGTGGAAAGGAGCTGGGAATGTCCGCTGTGAAGGGTCGCCGGATATGCGACCCCATATTGAAGAGCCGCCATCGGAGTCTTTCGAGAGAGGGCCAAGAGGATCGCCAGTTTGGAAGGAAAAGTTCTTTTGCACCGAGTGCACGGGGGAGAAGTTGTAGTACTTTGTTTTGCAAAGCTTTAGAAAGCTGCGGGATATGTCAGCGTAATGGATTGGTAGCAGGCGACGTCAGGTACTCACTTTTCGCATAGCTTCGGCGCATGATCAACTAAGAGATCAATAACAATGTCGCCAACAGTGGTCTCTAAAAGAACAGACATGGCGCCTTTTAGATCCACTGTTTAAATTACAGTATTGTCGAATCCTCGAAAATGTTATGTATCAAAGAATTGAGCAGACTTTTCGGTGACGGGAGGAAGAAAGGCGCCGTGAAGCTCGTGGAAGTTGAGCTGGGTGAGGTAATCGATGCCACTGTCGCAAAGTTCAAGCCACATGAGGTGGAACGTGGCTGACGATATTCTCACGTGATGTAAGTCGTGGAAGCAAAACACCACAAAAACATCACGGCAAGACACACTGTTGATACCAAAGTACACACCTAGGCTCGTGTAGTGGTAAGGTCAGTTTTAGTTTAATTATCTATACTCCGCATTATTATTCAAGGACAGAAAGCCTGCAGCTAATCAGTTGGATAGCATGCACACGTCGAAACGGCTCAGGAAAAGACGTCGACTGGTGAAAAACCCTTCCTTCACATAAATAAACTAACCTCCAAGACTGATTCCAGGATAGGCCCCAGGACAAACTCCAGGGCAATACATTTCATACAGCACAGCGCTAACACCGAAGCTCTGTCACACCCAGCCTGACAACTACCAGCCGGCACTTATCATTCATACAGGGCATTTACCCAACTCAGCAATATGTAAAACTCCCATGAAGTCACTCGTCAACCAGATAAGAGATCCCATGACCATGTTTCTTGATCTCGACGGTTAGCAAAGAATGATGGAGACCATCGGGTTACGTCATGTCATAAACAAACCGGCCGAGTTCAGACAAGGGAACTAAGATTGCGGACCGTCATCAGCGTGAAGTCATACTGAAACGACAGCCCTAAGGGTCTTGGAATTCTCTTCAGTTTTCCTCGCCACTAAACCACCAGTATGCAATTTGAGGCTCTGGATAGAGTCATTAACATCATTGCTGTATCCGCTGGTACCACACCGTTCACCATGTCGTGAATATATTTGACAGGTGCCGGGGAGACCTCTCCGGGGTGGTCGCCACTGTTTGGATTGATACAGTTCCCTGACACGAGTCTTGGCATGGTAAGTCAGTTTCTTTTACTCTGTTTCATTTTTTTTTGTATGAGGGCCATGCTTTGATTGATGCAATTGTTTTCGAGCCCTGTTGTGATCAACACTTCTGAAGTCATGTCTGAGCCACATACGCCACGACTAGACTTGCGCTGGTAAACGACAGGAGGGAATTTCAGCAGTGATAATTTACAAGTGTCTGGTTGGTTGTCTGATTTGATGTTCACCTTGGCAGCGTTATCAGTGATCTGATATGAGGTAGCTCTCACTCATGCAAGTCGATCCAACTTGACATCAGACCACAGCTCAATATTAAACAAACACTCTACGTAACAGGTCAGAATACTCACAGAGCACATGTCCCATCCAAACAAAACAATATACTATTCACACTCGAAATCAGACGGACTTCTAGCCCCGACCGTTTCACGCCTCTTCCCTGCACTACAACGTTCCCTAAGCGCTGCTGATCCCACAACGGTGAGCGGTGTGTGTGTTTGTGTAGTTGTATGCACACCCCAAAGCACGGAGCAGAATCTGCTTGATTTTGCCACCAGCATCGATCGATCTCCAGGTTCTCTTCCCCAAATAGTCTATATCGATAATATTTAGTTTTACGCTCCAAATTCTTTTCTTCCTGTTTAATTTTTCTAATCTGCGCCCCTCTTTCTTGTCAGCTTTACCACCCCTGCTATTAACAATACGCTTATATTGGTATACGGGGGATTTTTCTTCCAGGCCAAGCCCATGTCGAGATTCCGACCGCAAGGATATTTGGTCAGTGCGCTTATGGAATTGTGGGTTGCGAAGATTGATTCTCATTTCCCCGAGAAACCAGGAGGGACGATCATTGCAGAGGTGTGGATGTGACGCGTGTTGTTGAGTGGTATTTAGACTTGTTTAATTTTGGGTCAACTGTGAACATCGTGATCAAGTCTCATTGACTCATGTAACACCATGTTTGAGAGCCATGTCTCGTATTCAAGAATGATGTAACAGTTCACGCAGATTAAAAGAGAATGATTTAGGGACGGAATTAAAGTAGTGTTTTTTTTTTTACCGTCAGCGTTTATCAGTCGCCAATAAGGATGTCCTGTGATCAAAGATACCGGATCACCATCGATGATGAGAACCAAGAGGTCCAAGTAATCAAAAGTGCCGCCCACGCCATGCTTAAAACAAAATTCCAGACTGCCGCAAAGAGTATACCAACTGTGCTGTGCAAGCTTTGTCCTAACCCCAATGTGCTAAATAAACCAGAATGAAAGCACTGGAAAGCATCCAGTATGTACAGCAAGGGGGGCTGTTGAAAGGCAATAATAATGATGAATGATTTTGCCACCCGAGAGAATGCAACGCTCCTCTTATATCCCATTTTGTTCCGCCTCCTGGGAAAACCACTCATACCAGTGTGGTTAAACAATGTGCTCGATTCGAAAAGGTGTCGTCGATCGATTTTTGAAACGCCTGCGTAATGACAAAGAATTATGGAATACCAGGGGCCATTTGATGGGTGTGTAACGTTCATGTCGATATCGTATGGTTTACTCGTTGCCCGAGCTTCGTCGACGACGTCCCGAACGGAGCTCCTTTTCGGTCTCCATCAGACGCGACTGAACCCACATCCTTAACGATCGGTCAGCACGTACGCTGCTGCAGTTGAGAAGCTCCGTCAACGTGCGCTTGATACTCTCATTGACGCGGGAGAGACGCTGCTCCTCGGCCGAGATCTCAAAGAGTGTTTCTTCGTCGGGGATGGTGCTGAGTTCGCTGCCATCGTCCCAGCCGCTATAGCGTGCGTGGGAGCGGGAGTGATGACGGCCGCTGCGGAAGTGTCGCTTGGGTGAGGAGGGGAGAGAGGATGGCGCAGATCGCGTGGGAGAAGAGGACGGTGATGATCCGAATGAGCGGTTTAAGGAAAGCTCGGGACGGATCTGGTCGAGGTGGTCGCAGAGTTCTCGATGTTGCTCCTGCAGAAGCATGTATTGTTGCAGGGCAACGTTGTAGTTATATGTGGCAGAGGACATTTTTGAGGAAGCTCCTGAGATGAAGCTGGTGATTGACGATGATGATATAGAACGGTTGTGCCCGGCGAAGAAGTGGGGTCTGGCGTCTAATGACGAGACCATCGGAAAGATATGTGGAAGGTAGGAGGATGGTCAGATGGTGATTGATCTCGTCCAAGAGTCGAGTTCAATTGACGTTGCGTGGGTGTTGCTATGGTCTTTGCGTTTCGAGTCGTCAACGTCCAGCACTGAAGCAGAATAGATAGGTAGGCGAGTGGGTAGGAATGCAGAATGTGGAGGTGCCGGTTGTTTCGTCGGTAATCTTGAGCAAAATGCAAGAAGACGCAAGCGTTGGTTGTCGTGGAGCGTCCGGCGATTATACACGGGAATATACCGGGGAGGTTGGATGACCTATGTAGAAGCTTGGATAGACAACGTGAGACGAAAGACGTTGCAGTGTAGACCAGAGCAGAATACGTTTAATGTTTGGGGGAGAAGATGGGGAGATAAAGAAGAAAAAGTAATTATTACATATACTGGATATAGAATGGTGGCGGCGATGTGATGAAGTTGCGTTCACGTCCTGGGGAGCCAGAGATGTGGGAAGGTTGGCGAATTAATAGATATCGGATCCCATGCTTCACCTACCTCACTCCCCAAGCTCAACCCAAGGAGAGTGTTAGCATGGACAGGGGGGGAG
>JABFEV010000697.1:0-47969 GCA_013618395.1 Fusarium domesticum | reverse complement strand
ACCCCACCTGTGAAGCCAACAGCTACATACAGGTCCAGATATGTTTTGCCTTAGTCACCAGTGCCCTATCTTTAGTTAAG
This sequence comes from Fusarium domesticum, assembly GCA_013618395.1. NCBI lineage: Eukaryota > Fungi > Ascomycota > Sordariomycetes > Hypocreales > Nectriaceae > Fusarium > Fusarium domesticum. The sequence continues at coordinate 47,889 of JABFEV010000697.1, read as the reverse complement.
ATGAAATAATAACCGTGCCAGCCTCTATATCAAGCCGTCTTTACTCATTTACTGACATTATCTTTAGTATGTAAACCTCGTTCTCACCTGTTATTATCACATACGACCATACCCANNAGGGGCGGATTAGTAGTTGGGTCGGTGACGACCAGCGAATCCCCGCTGTTGTATGTTTTTGCTAAAATCCCTAACTTTATTTGTTAACCATTTACTTTTTAGTAAATGGTTGGCAAACAAAGTCTTTCACGCACAGGTCTGCGTGGCAGGGTCGGAAGCATACCTAACGAGGCTACCTTCTAATAGTGGGAAAGCCTCAAGCTAATTATAGGTGATTTCCGCTTATTAAGCCTTCTTTTTCAACCATCTCCAAGCCTCTAAATACTAGTAACTAATTTGCCACGAATCTAGCAGTTATCTTCTACATCAAGAACATTCAACCTCACCTTTAATTTAGTCGAATTTAATCTGTGGCATATAAGTAGCATCGAAAGTCATAATAAGATCCTTGCAGGACAGTGCTGACTGATTCGCCTCTCAGGGCCGCATCCTCGAGACCAGCAACACTACCAGTAGACCAAAGTCCAAGGATCCCCACAACCGATAAACCATCAAACTTGCATAATGCCCAAACTTTACCTTTAATTGAATTAATATAACCAATACCCTTAGTCACTGATGACGCTCGACCTCTACCCTTATGGCTTAACCCTGCCTAGACTCGATATTGTCAAAGGAAGCTTCATGACTCTAAGTACTCGACTAAAGACAGTTTAACAAGGCGAATAGGTAGCACACTAAGGTCATACTTCATCAAGTCAACCATTGTGGTTTAGTCCGAGGTCAAATGGAGCAATCAAGGACTCTGTATGTAATTGCCGGAGAGGGGTGGACTTGTATGCCCCTAGCATCCACTGGAGGCATGAGGATTACTATCTGGCGATAAAGACGGTTGTCCTTCGAGCTGAGTCCCCGTCTCCAAAAATCTAAATAGGCCCTTTAAATACGATCACTCAAACCTATTTCAAATGTGGTTTCGGTCCTTTATACTGCCATCATCCTATACCCTTTGCATTCACCCAAGAGGGATAGCTAAGAGCAATTCCAGTTTATGTTTGTCAAAAACCATGTCCCATAACAGCGATAACTCACCTTCAGACTAGCTCGTCGTCCTCTTTGATCCGTTTGATATCATGAAAGGACCCTTCTTCCGCCGCGTTCTTTTCTGGGAGACTTCGGATAATTGTCACCAGCGCACTGTCTAAGACAGACTTGAGGTATTCCAAAGAGCTAGTCATACCTATATCAATCTCAACGCCATCATAACCAATCTTTTAAGACCTGTTCGACGGACGAGACCAGTTTACGAATAACATGATCCACTGTAACTCCTGTGTCACAAACTAGATGGAAAGAATTACACCAGTCAACTAGTCTCCTACCAGAGCTATGAGAACAGACGGACCTTGTGCGACAATTATGCCACCCTGGCACTGGTAGCCTCTTAATACTGATCCGGGATTTCCGGGCTTCCCTAATGTAATTCGGCTTCAGCGATCTCCCTGAGCAAGTAATCTATGCTATCCGTTGACAGTACGCGCAATTGGATGCTCTTTTGTCGTGCTAACTCGACTACCTAGCCTGTGGCTATAGGCTCCCAAGCCCACCACGAGCTCTTCTTTTGAGAAGGGATCCTCGTCCTCTAACAACCCATACTGAAGAAGCCAGACTGTCTTGTCTGGAGGACAGTTGTGTTAGTAGATTAAGTCTATCCGCAAGCTAGTCACTCACCGCCCTTGAGATTTAATTCCTATTCCTATCTGGGAATATCGTCGGCATTGGCAAGCCGATGCATATCACCCAGAGCAGTGAGAATAATCACTTGGGAACGAAGAAGAACGCGCCGGTAATCTTTCCAGTGACTTGGGGCGGGGTCATGCTTCGTATCATCTCCTGCTGATCCAGCCAGATACGGATAGTTTGATATGGATATAAATCGATTTATCGTAAAGAACTTTTATCCAAAAGTTGGGCGTTTAAACACAGCAGCAAGACTCAAATCTACTTTAAATAACCTTAATCTATTTCTCAACTTCCCAAGAACGCTCTTAGAAAGTAATTTGAGTAATCAGGGTAATGGCGTAAACTTGACATGGCTACAGAAAGCTACAGCGCAAGCGGATCGGCAGTTCGTTCAGCTACCCATCATTACCTTGCTTGTACTCTCTTTGTTGCAGCAGCAGTAGTTCAGTCGGCCAATAGCAAGATGAGTTGATGATCGAAATCTCAGCTAAGGATGCTGCACACGACTCTAGCTGCACTCCTAGCCAACACAAGTCGACTTGCGCCTATTGGCTGTCTTTCTCAGTCTATAAGTAGCTGTAGATTACGAGCGGCCGAGAACTGATCATTTGGTTTGTGTATACCTAAAGCACGTCCGTGACTGCAAGTCCCACATGTCAAATGAGCTTGGAGTTAACCCCATTCGACGTTGCGCTCTTTTATCCTCCTTTTCAATATTACTTTCCTGCCTATGGTCTTCGGCCTTGGGCAGCCTGCGGCCTTGCGAACCTATCCTCTGGAAAGGTTTGTGTTCGTATTTGGCCAAAGTCTTGCATCTCATACGCAATTCCACTCGTTTGTCCAGCAGCATAAATGAGAGGTTGCCGCTCCTCCCTCTCCTCCCTGTCATCTCCATCTCCCCCTTCTTCCATTTGTTCCAAGATGCTCTCCTCCTTATTCTCGGGAGGATCTGGAGCAATCCCAGCCGTCTCAGTGTTGTCACCAGGCTGTCCGTTCGTTTCGTGCACCTCGAAACCCGAATCAAGTCGACTCTGCGTTCCCTCTTTGATGCCGGCTGGAGGTCATTGTTAGCAACAGTTGTAACACGCAGCCACGGGTCGCTATAGATTGTGGCTTTGGATTCAGTTGCACTTACCAAACAGCAGATTGATAAACTTGAATACCACTGGGAACCAGATGGCGAGGGCGACGAGTTGTCCGAAAGACCACGAAGTCTCGTCCTCATGAGAAGCGTACAATCCCAGAAAGACTCGAACCAGGTCATGGAGCCCCACGCCCATGGTGGAGAGCCCTAGAAGCTGCGAGAGGGTCCAACATGTGTGGATGATTATATCGAACCAGGACAGGTGGCCCTCCTCCTTGCCTTCGCCCCCCCTTGTCCACAGACCCTTCAGGATCGCAATGACATGATCAAGCACGGCGAATGCCACAAGAACATGCACTGCCAGCTTTAATTTTCTTGTATGCTCAAAATAAGCAAAATCTTCTCCCGCTGTGGGCCCTTTACAGTACGACATGGGCCCTGGGTTATCTCCGCAAGCTGAGACTGTCGAGGTCTTTTTGAGATGCTCCCAGAAGGATACTGGGTCAATGGCATTCTCTCCAAGGGTTAGGATTAGGAAGAACACCCAGTTTAGGAGCACAAAGAAGAGGGTGTACCACGACCCCTTGCCGGCTCTCTGCAGTATCAGCTGCAGTGTCAAGAGGGGGAACATGCCGGCAGTGACAAGGCCTCGGACGATTCTGAAGTTGACAGTGTAGGAGAAAACAGAGAGTACGTTGGCCAGCCCGGCGTGTTGGCTGTTTTTGAAGGCTGCGATGGTTGAGACGGAAATTGTTGCGATGAAGAGCGCCTGTGCTTCTTGGAGATCAATTAGTGTTGATGAGACGACGCTCGAGAACCGAGAATCTTTCAAGGGAGAAGCTAGAAAACTCAGTGTTTTGGCTAGTAAGGAACCTAGGCAGCCTCGGTCTCGTAGGCAATCCATACGTGCTGACCAGGTTCTACGAAGCTCGGGCAACGAGAATTCCCAGCCACATGATGACATTTTGCCTACGCAGCAAGATGCAATGCCACCAAGCCAGCCGGAACATGTGAATGAATTCTTTTTTGTTATTTTCGAAGCACCCTGGACTGCTTCAATCGGTGACATTTGGATCGACTGATGGTTTCGACGACAGGTCGACGCCAACTTGAACGACAGGCCGAGGGCCAGTACGAGGCCATACTGAATGATGTAGGATATAAGAACCTATCAGGAACCTGTCAGAGCTGGCAGTCCGCTCAGGTGTGGAACGGTACCTACGCCTTGGCCAGCAATGTCACCGTCGACTGCGGCAGCAGCATCTTGGCAGTATTCGTTCTTGAGAATACTCCCAAACTCGTCGATGCTGTACTGATTGATGGGGGTGCACTGGAAGCTCACAAGATTAGGCGCGCATTTGCCGTACTTGGAGTCGGAACAGGACTGCCACAGACACTCACGGATGCTTTTGAACACGAAGATCTTGTCAAAGTCTTTGAGCGAGTTGAAGTTGAAGAGCCTGCCCATCTTCTCCATATTCTCCACGTCTATGTCGTCAACCTCGGGGACCGGGACCGTCAGCATTGTCACGGTCGCTAGAGTCATGCAGTTCCGGAGATTCTCGACTGAGCTGAACAAGAGTGTTTTGTCGCTGCATACCTTTGTGCAGTTTGGCGGTCCTCCGTCTCCGACATCGCAACCAGAGGTGATGAGGATTGCGGGTTCATGGGGGTTGTCGACGATCAAGGCCACCCGGGAGAAGTAGGCTTCTTCCCAGGACTGCCACTCGGAGGGGATTTGTACGTCATGAAAATCTTCATCAAAGGTGAGGTTTTCCAATGTCTTAAACCATCGTCTTACCATTGCACTGATGATAGGGTAGTCTTTGGTAGAGAATGGTAATTTTACGTGAACAGAAATATGTAGAGTAGTGAAGAAATAGGAAAGAAAGAAAGGAAGAAGGGAAACCCAAATATAATTCTCAGCCATGCAGAAAGAATCGAACAAGTATTATTTTAGGAACCGACCACCACAGCCTTCAAACAAGGCTGGCGCTTACAGTGCTCCGCACTGAGCATATGGGAACATTGTCAATATCCTATCATTCTGCAGCATATTACACCAAAATCATCTTGCAGCAGCCACTGCCTTGGCACCAATCTCAGCCGTGGTTCTCGTCTTTAATTCCCTGCAGCACATACTGTCACGTTACTAAATTGACTACGCAAAGGTCTTGGCGTGTAGATGGAGATAAGCCGACGACCGCCCCAAGCAGCCGATACGTGATTTCGCTAGACATGCCTGTGTGCCGAACTTGGTAGCGCGATTTCGAGCTAATCGGTGTTGATGCTCTGGCTCACGGTAACCCATTCCTGGCTCACAGGCTCAGCCTATTTTGCTTTTTTCAAGCTCCTCTGTGCCTCGATCGAAGGTGCTAAACAAACAAGTCCGGCCGATAATGACATTTAAAACTGAATGGCCCTCGGTCACTATCGAAAAATAGTTACCCCCCCTGTCGTTGTTGATGTTCTCGTTGTTGATGGTCTCGTTGTTGATGGTCTCGTTGTTGATGGTCTCGTTGTTCTGGGAATTCTTCAAAAACTATCATCATCCAGATCACTCAAAGAGTATTTAGGTAGTTGTAAATGTCAAATGGAGCTATGGAAAATTTAACGCAGCATATCTCGACAAAAGGAGGTTAGTTGATCGATCACAGCTCAACCCGTTTTATTACAACTAAACTCAGCATTTGCAAAGTGCGCGATAGGTACCCGATCTGGGTGGCTGTCAGTCTGGCGTGATTCTTTTTTCGGCAGAAGTAAGGTAAGCCATGGTAATATCCGTAGTGCACATACGGATAGTAAACCAAGCTTGGTTTCATAGTATTGAACCAAATCCCCTTTATTTCACGTCTGGTGCGGTTCTCCAGCTACCCTGCAGTCCCCAAGTGCGTCTGAGGTTACATGTGGCTTGTCAGGGGTCCTTCTAGTCCATCAGAGCTGAATCAAAGACCATGGCGACAGCAATCGCAATTGGGCGGTGTCAGCCAAATAAACCATCTGTCAACCCTAAAGTCGTTACCCTTGTGTGTCCTCGTGAGCCCATTACCTTGGCCCTTGCCAAGCCGCGTCTTGACCTACCAAGGAACTCCGCCCTGTATACTACTTCTGGACGATGACCTTGGGGAATCCTGATGCCTAGCCTTGCTTCCAGGGTGTCGGTTGGGATTTTTCTACTTAAGCTTAAAATTCCGCAGGTTTGTTCTTTTCCCCGCTTGCTTCTTCTTTTGGCCTTGTTGATTATCACGCTGTGAGACTTTTCTCTACTATTCAACCCGAGTTTAGGACGTTGGCGGCATCGGCCAAGCACCTCAACCGGTTCCTACAAGCACCTCGCCAACGCACTCCTTGTCACAAGCAGTGTGCGATCTTCTTTTGTTTTGTCAATAAACGATCACGACTCAGCGTCGCACTGGTAGTCATTGAGCCCGCCTCAAGAAACGACCACAACACCCATGGCCACCGGCTCCAACGCGCCCGCCATGTCCACACAAAAGAGCTCAGGCTACTTTAAGACGATGGCATTCTTCGACGTCCTCATTAAACTCGCCGCGACGGGCGCCCTCTTCGGCATCCTCGTCCTCCTCCTGCGCATCAGCGACCACCTCAGCGATATCAGCAGCGGCAACTCAGCCATCGCCGTCTATGTTCGACAGAGGTCTGAGCCTCTTAGTGTCAGTATTAACACTGACTCGGGCCTTGGCATGCGTGGAACGACGAACTATCCATACGTTATCTCGGTGCGGGATTATTGAAGTGGTAAAGGGAGTTCGCTGAGCCGGGACTGACTGGATTTGATTCTTTGCTGAGCAGGCTCTTGGTTGGCGGTGTATGATCCTGTATTGAGCGTTTGAGTGCTTAGTTATTTAACGGCAACGTACCTTGACTTTTGACAGTGGTGGAATGAATAATTAGCGGTTGAATCCAAGTATGATTTCACATGTTGTCCGCGCTGCATATACCCCCCTTTCATCATATATCCAGATTAGCTGTCATAGTATCTTCCCTACCATCCTCAAATGAGGCAAATCCTATACTCTGGCTTCCCTACCGAATCTGGTACGAAAGGCGGTGAAGCCGGCAACGCAGTTCTTGTACCTTGATGAAATCAAGATTGGAAATATTGATAGAGGTAGCACAGGATCGCTTACACGATATCACAGGCAGGCATATATTAGATACTAGAAGTACCCGAGAATTAATAAGAACGAGCACAAGATTCTCCTAATTGAGATGAAATTACATTGACCTTTATCTAATTTGAGGAAATGGCAAAGTAAAGTCTTGTTTTCTCATCTAGTCTTGTTCAACCCGAGTTCGTCGACCCGGTATTAGAGTCGAGGGATGCACGTGATTAGGGGAACCGAAGTGGGGTCCGGCTCGGGATCAAACGCCGAGAAACCCCGGAAGAAGAGGGGCCGTGAGACCGGTTCGCTTGAAGCCGTGGAAAAGCGATTTGAGAAAATAAAACAAGTTTAAATTGTAAATTAACAAAGGAAAGTTAATATTGATGGAAGAAAAATAGAAAAAGAGAAAAAAAATACACCGGACCGAACCGAGCATTTGAACATTTATAAACCCCGCATATGTAACGTCGGTCGATGCAAGAATCCCAGTTGTCCTAGCGAGAGGGAGTGGTCGCATCTCTCCTAAAGCTCGAGTAGACTTTGCTAATGTTACATATGTGGGTGAGACCCTGGTATTGGTTGTTGCTGAATTATAAAGCAATCATGAGCGTCGTCGGCTACATAACACTTGATTCGTCTTGTTGACTTACTGGGCGCGGTATTGTTTCTCGTTACATAGTAACCAAGTCATAACGGAGCAGTCAGTTTGAGGCTATTCTAGTCACGTTATCTTCGTTAGTTGATGTTTGAATTCAAGTATTTATATCTAGAGAGCCCTAAGCTAAGCAACTTTCCCGCAATGACACTTCAACTATCACTACAAACCTCATGAAGACCGACTAGACTTTGCTATAGTGACTACCCTAGCACCATCTGCTATTTTACCATTTCGGGAAATCATATCTAAAGTCTTTCATCTGGATACGAATCCTGAGCCAAGCTCCAGCCAAATCATTCAAGTTGGCTGCTTCTTAATGATGTAGCAATCCGTCAAGACAGCTAGAGCCTCGACACCTGCCTAGTCAAATGAGTTGATATAAATGAGTTGCATGCACCGTTGAAGAGGGTCAGGGTCTTATACATTTCCCGCCAAACCACCATCTTCCGGAGGCGTGTTAATGTAGACAAAACCAGGGCAATGGTCTGGATAAGCCCGAAGCGTCTTGACAGCGGTAGGGAAGAAGTTTTTAAATCTATTGATACCAAGATGACAATGCTGCGTGAACATAAAGAGCAAGATTTATGGGTCCTCTGCAGCTTTAATATTTATTCCAACCGTTCTCTGTCCCTCACTTCTAACAGCGTCTTGTTACATTTGTTGGGAGGCGAGAGCGTTCTCTTCGGGAGGAGGCTATCTTTTTATCCAATGGCTTATCAGGCAACATAGAGAAGGCTGCGAGGATGACGGGTTAGAGTTAGGGCGAAACGTTATTAAATAATATTTAAAGCTTAAGATGTATTTTTAATATAAATATAAATAGTAAAGAGCTAAATATAAGAACATACTTATAATTTAAAAGTAGTTTAGTTATATTTATAGAAGATCTAATCATACATGTTAGCAGGTAGGATCCTGTCTGACCAATCTACTCCGAGGTGCCTCCGCAACTCCGTCTTTCCCCGCTCCGTCCGTGCCGGCATTCTCGGGCCCGTCCTTCCCCGTCCGCAACGACCTGAGTCTAACCACATTCATAAAAAGATGCGGATCCTTTGAATTACGCCATCGACCAAACCTCCAGCTTTGGCCGAGGGACGGGTTTCATGTCTTGACACTCTTTCCCCCTTCCCCCGTAACTCCATGGCTTATAGAATAGCTTCAATCAACGGCAGGGGCGAGATTCAACACCAGGCTTGTTTGTATCTAGACCTTCTTGCGTGATTCATTCTCATTCTGACGACCCTTGAAATTTTAGCAAACATTGAGGTCGTGTATAAGACCTTGATCAACAACCGAGAATGTCAAATCTTGAACCCAACAAGCACAAGCTGAACTCCCCCATCGCCCTCAACTAAGGCCAGCGGCAATGTCTACAGCCAACCGCCCTCGTGGCCTTCTCAAGTGCTTTAATGGCCGTCTACTCTACTCCTGCGGCATCATTGCGCTGTCTCAGCTCAATTTTGGCATGGACCAAAGTGCCTTTGCCAACACGCAGGCTATGCCTTTTTTCAAGCAGCAATTCGGCACCTATAACGAAACCACAGGCACCTACGTCCTCGAGACCGTCTTCTTGTCACTCCTCAACAGTGTCCAATTTATCGGCTTTGTCTTTGGCCTCGTTGCTGGTAACCTCACCAGCCGTCGCTTCGGCCGACGGATCGCCATGTTTGCCATGTGCTTCTGGGCTTTACTATCTGCCATTGTTCTGATACTGTCCAAGTCTCCCACTCAGACTATCACAGGGCGAACCATTGCATATGTCTATATTGGGATGGAACTTGCGTTGGTGCCCGTTCTGCAGTCGGAGCTTGTCCCTGCTGAGGCTCGTGGCTTCGTTGTTGGTACTTATCAGTCTGGTCTGATGGTTTGTGACCCTAGGGAAAGACTTACTAGGCTCGACATGGCTGATCTGATTTTAGTTTGGTAGTCTTCTCATGTCCATCATTTGCCGCGGTACGAGTGAAATCAAGGGCCACGCGTCATGGAAAATTCCATACGGTCTCTTCTTCATCATTCCTTCGATCCTTGCCGTTACAGTCTGGTGGATTCCTGAGGTACGTCAACCCATGGTCGCCTTTTCGTTGGCTTGTACGACCTCTCCAGCTCACTGAAGTGATATAGTCGCCTCGATGGCTACTTAGTCGCGACCGAGAAGAAGACGCTCTGAAATCTCTCCAGTTGCTGCGACGAGGTGCCTATACAGAGGAAGAAATAGGATTGGAGTTTCAAAACATGCAGAAAGCGATCAATACCACTGTTAAGAAGGGGAAATTCATGGACATGTTCCGCGGTAGTACGTCTTGCTTCAGGTCCGTCTCACAGACTCTCGCTGACTACAACAGCTAATCTCAAGCGAACCCTGATTACAATCGGTGTCAACATCTTTCTCCAACTTACTGGTCAGAACTTCAGTTCCAAGTACGGCACAGTTTTCATCCAGAGCCTCGGAACAGTCAATCCTTTTGTCATGTCATGCATCAATTCGGCAGTTGGCATAGCCACGGTCTTACTGAGTCAGTGTCTGACTGACAGAACTGGTAGAGTGTGAGTTGCAGAATTCAATTATCTCAAAGATCGACACTAACTCACAATACCGGTAGCCCTCTGTTGGTGGCTGGCGCATCCATCCAGACAGCAGCTCTCATGACCATGGGAGGACTCGGGACCGTCGAGAACCCTTCACACTCTGTTCGTACCAGCATTGTGGTTATGGTAACCCTTTTTTCTGTCGGATTCTCGCTTGGCTGGGCGCCTCTTTCGCATGTTGTGGCCGCTGAGATACCCACTACCGGCCTGCGCGACCTCACTTATGCTCTTGGCTCTGTCTTTAACATTGTGATCCAATGGGCTGTCGCCTTTAGCATCCCGTATCTGATCGATGACGCGTATGCTGGGCTTGGGTCCAAGGTGGGCTTCATCTTTGGCTCAACTGCGTTCCTTGCCACCTTATTCTCGTGGTTTTTTGTCCCCGAGTGTGGTGGTAAGACATTGGAGGAGATTGATGAGCTTTTCATTCGAGGTGTCCCCATTCGAAAGTTCCACACTGCTCAGATGAACCTGGACTTGGAGGGTTCCGACGTGGTGGGTGATGCTTTCAAGGAAACCGACCCTAAAGTCTATGTGTCCGAGAGCCGCTGTGCCGTCTGAAAGGAGTGTGTTTGCTGTGGCCTATTCAGTTATACTCCGTTGTATGCTCTTCTGGGTCCCCAAACCCGACGAAACTATTACCTCCGAAATACACTACCTTATACTTCTTGTGATGTGGCTTAATGACCTTGTAATTGCAGCATATTCTTGTTTCCTCTTGAGAGCCGTCTATGGCCATGTATCATTGTCAGCGGTGCCACTACCTATCAGACTATTAAATGATGTTTTAATCAAGCGCGTGAGTCAAAGCCAAAGCGAAAGCTTATAGTATACACTCTAGGATAGATTGAATGGCTTAGTTGTACAACATGTTAGGAAGAGTGTCTTGAATTACGCCTAGCCAGGTTGAAATGGTACCTGATTCTGAAAGACTGCCAGTATTTTTGGGCATGTTTTCCACGCAAACTGCAGCCATTTGGTGAAATGTCTAGAAAAGTCAGTATGACTCTCGACAAGTCACTCGTACAGACTTCGGCTACCAGTGTCATGCTTTGCCTGATCCAGTGATTGAGCAAGACCATCGGCGTAACGAACAAGTGCTGACGTTCGAAACCTGATTTTACGCCCCTGTGGCCCCCCTTGTGCAAGTTGTCCGCCTTGACCAAACGCATTGTTCACCACCTCCCCAAAGCAACGGGGCTTGACGGGGAGAATCAGCGGCGATGGTCGGGGAGATGCAAGTGACTGGTGTGAGTGGGACTGTCTCCCTCCCCTGTCAGTCTCTCCCCGCCCTTCCCCGTTAAATCCGATGATAGCATCACCGCCATCGCAGCCAGGCAGATATTTACATCCTGGCCCCCGGGGACTAGACTCATTGGTACTAGCCGCGAGTTGAAGCTCTAGATACAAATGTCTGGGTAAACGCACGCTTCGGTCAACGTTTGACTAGAGATATTTCCTTGCAACCTTGATCTTCTGATGATAACATGGGTTCTCTTCCCTCTCCAAAGCGACCCAACTTCCTCGTCATCGTTGCAGATGATCTGGGATATAGTGACATCGGTTGTTTCGGCTCCGAAATCGCTACCCCAAACCTCGATCATCTCTCGCAAACAGGAGTGCGATTGACTAATTTCCATACAGCTTCAGCATGCTCACCTACCCGGAGTATGCTCTTCTCGGGCACTGATAACCACATTGCAGGCTTGGGTCAGATGACAGAGCACATGGCAAGGTTTTTGGACGCGTATAAGGGCAGGCCTGGTTACGAGGGGTATCTGAACTTCCGAGTGGCAGCCCTCAGCGAGATCCTTCAAGATGCTGGTTATCACACCATCATGTCTGGTAAATGGTGTGTCTGTTACATGTTGATGTCCTACGGGTTCGTAATTAATCTATTTTGTCCAGGCACCTTGGTACAAGCAAGGAGACTGCGCCCTGCTCGAGAGGCTTCGATAAAAGCTACGCCTTTCTCTCGGGATGCTGTAATCATTTCAATTACGAGCCTCAACTTGACGATCCTTCACACGGTTTCTTCACACCAATGAACGCTGGAAAGTTTTGGATGAAAGACGATGAGTTCTTGGATCGGAAAAATCCCGATCACCTTCCAAGCGATTTCTACTCGACAACCTCATTCTCCGACAAGCTGATTGACTACTTCGAAGAACGACCCGATAAAGACCAGCCGTTTTTTGCCTTTCTGCCATTCACCGCACCGCACTGGCCTTTACAGGCACCGAGAGAGACGATCGACAAGTATAAAGGGATGTACGACGATGGACCAGCAGCGTTGCGCGCTCGAAGGCTGGCCAAACTCGTTGAGCTGGGTCTGATTTCTAGTGACACTGAACCTGCTCCGCTGGCTGTAGAGTTATGGGACAATATGTCACCGTCTGAGAAGGCAGAATCAGCGAGAAAGATGGAGGTTTACGCTGCTATGGTCGACCTCATTGACTCCAACGTTGGTCGCGTCGTGGATTACCTTGAGTCGATAGATGAACTTGACAACACGTTTGTGCTCTTCATGTCGGACAATGGAGCCGAGGGGGCCATGCTAGAGGCTATTCCCATGATGGGCAGCATTGGAAGTGTTCCGAAGATCATCAACAAGTACTACAACAACTCCATCGAGAACATGGGTATGCCTGATTCATATATCTGGTATGGTCCTGAGTGGGCGTGCGCATCCATGGCCCCCTCAAGGGGTTTCAAGACATGGATCACCGAGGGTGGCATTCGATGCCCTTGTCTCATCCGATATCCCTCTCTCGCAATGTCCGGTTCCCGTACTGACGCTTTCTGTACCGTCATGGATATTCTACCGACAGTATTGGAGCTCGCAGGCGTCCCTCTACCTGGCAAACATTTCAGAGGCCGTGAGGTTGTCCCAGTCAGAGGCTCCTCGTGGGTTTCTCATTTGGAGAACAAAACTCCTGCTTTCCATGATGAAGAGAAGCAGATCACCGGTTGGGAGTTATTTGGCCTCCGAGCGATTCGTGAGGGCTACTGGAAAGCCCTGTACATGAATGCGCCGAGAGGAAAGGATCGATGGGAGTTGTACAATCTGCAGAACGATCCCGGCGAGTTGGTGGATCTGGCTGACGAGGAACCGAATATTCTGGAACGGCTTGTGAAGCTGTGGGAGATTTACTACGCGGAGACAGGAATGTTTGATCCTGGCCACGAGTTCCCTGTTACCAAGATTTGAGATACTGTTACAATGAACTCGACCGTGGCCCGGTTATAGATAAGCTGCCTTTATGTTCTGGACAACGTGACATATACCCGTGAATTCGATATTTGCCACGAGTTGCAATGGCATGAACATGGCAGTGGATGGATTGAGTAGCTTATGTCGCTGTCATGATCAGTTTCACAGTCGACCAGCCAAGATACAATCATAATTGTCACGAACATAGTGCGGAGAATACACTCAGGGGAGACAAGGATGTTTCAGTGCGGCCCGAGAGAGATTCTATGGGCGAGCAATATTCAATTGAGGTCAAGTAACTCTACTTCTCCGGCTTTGTCTCTGCAGACTAGTCTTTTCTCTGTCACGGCCAGCTACATCATGGGCTGCTCGCCCCTTTGCTTACACGCCTCACGATACATAGAGATCAATACCCCTGCCATGTGATCAAGATCAGAAGCGCTCCCCGCCCACCGCTGGAGCGTCTGAATAGCGACAACAGTAATGGTATGCCATTCCACAGGTGGCTGCACACGATGTGGATTGTTGACACTAGTGAGGACCAGACAAGCACACATAAAGGACTTGCGACATATGAACCAGATTCCGCCATGGCGCCTCTGAAAGGCAAGACGATGAATCACTCTGGCACAGATATCAATCTCCTTTGCAGCAAGGGCTTGTGCTCCTGGTAAAAGGGGTTCATCATCCGGACAATGAAGCACGTAATACAGGATTGGCCTTAGCGTGTATTCGCGCCAGAGGGAAGCTCGACCTTGCAAAGCGGCTGTAAACTCTTCGTCGGGAACGGCGTCTTCATCGAACTGAACCACGGCTGGTAGATGATGGCGCCTGAGTCCAAGTAAGCATTGGAATATTCTCAAAATGGATGGTTGAAAATAAACTGACCACTGTGATATTTGTTCTTCGCATTCACGATACTGCTGTATCAACCGTGTTGGATTCTTCATCCAATACTCCTCTCCGTGCCGGTACAAGAGATTCAGGATCTCGTCGACAGTACGTCTGATGGATATTTCGGACAAGTAGTAGCACCACCCACGTTCGTCAGTCTCACGTTGCTTTTCATCTAAGTCGGCGTGTGAACCATCGGCTCTGGGGGTTGTAGTCAACATACCCTCCGGCGGGGATGGTAAGGGGTGAGGATAAGAGAAGGTGTCTATTGTACTCGGTCGTAGACCCAACTCAAATACGAGCTCACTAGAAAAGAGTTAGTGCACATTTGTGAGACTCGGTCAGTACTCACCTTTCAGCTCGAAACGAGGACCAGAAAAGTCTCTGCTCTAGATGGTAATCCTCTGGGATCTGTTGACGAAACAGCATTTGTGGCCGTTCTCCACGCTGGAGCAGGCGAATTTCGAGGCGAGAACAAGCTTGTTGAACAAAGTGCCACGCTCTCAATGGGCGAAGAGCAAACTTCTCGTAGATGGTGCAGAGAAAGTAACATTGGATGTCCTGTATACTGTTCCCGAGTAGGCCGATTCGCTTCTGAGCCGCTGCGTAGTACGCTTCCGATAGCGTCCCCCTGTCGGAGTCGATAAGTCCCTGCAACTGTTCTCGGTCTAATGGCACAGCGTACTCGGTCGGACATACCCAAGGGCCTGTAAAGGCTGCCAAAGCGCACCCCAGCAGCTATCTTTGCCTTAGTAACATGCGAGTGATTTGCAAATGGAACTGGGTCTTACCACAAGACACGATGCCGAGTCCCATTTGAGACCACTCTCGGCTACAGAGCGAGCGAGCCGCATAAGCTCGTTTCCATCGAGAACTGGGTTTCGGGGATTGACTAGGGCAAGAAACTTCCGGCACAGTGGAACGAATGAGTCTTCGTCTATACCCTGACCAGCCTGACCTCCTTTTCCCAGCACGGCACTTTCAGTATAGCCTGAACTCAGAGGAAACGAGTCGATATCAAGAGCATCAGCTGGGACAATGGTGCGAAGAGCAGGCCAGCGCAGTAATGATTCTGTGCGAAGGGTCGCAAAAGGAAGTCTCCTGGCTTGGTCTACGCCTGATTCAGTTGGCAAGGCAGTTTCATGCTGCTCGTTTGAAGGAAATCTTGCCCACGGACTCGCTACCAAAGATGATTGAGTGGTGCTTGATGCATTGGCTTGCGGAAGACGTTGCATATTAATGGTGCATAATTCCCCCTCAAGGGGTGTGCTGTTGTTCTGAAGGATCTCTTTGATCTCATCCAAACGGTCCATGATCTGTTTGTTCGAGATAATCATGTCGCCCTGTTCCTCGGCAACCAATGCCTCATCCGGCTCTTCGTAAATGCATTTTGCCCTTTGCCGAACGCAATAGGTGCATCGCGGACGAGCGTTATCGCATCTTGTTTTCCTCATTCGACAGAACTGGCACGCCGTTACGGCACGCTTCCTCCGCGTGAAATCATTTGTTGCGAGACGTCTTTTTTTCACAGAGGCTTGGAAGTGCACTTCGTCGTCGTCTCGACTCCCTTCATCGGCATCTGTACTCGCTGTTCCAGGGGACTGGTGACTGATGGTGGACGATATAGCTGCCTCTTCGGCCATGCGATCTGGACGTACGCGGAGGCTGAAGGACGATACCAACGAAGTTGGGTGGGAACCTGGACTGGCCCCTGACGACCTGGGCATCATTTGCACCAATTATTCTATAACGGACGAGGCGGGGAAGAACGGAGTTGGAGTCTATGATGGGGAGAGAAGGACATTATATTCACCCTTGTTAGCGTCCTTTTGACGACGAATGGTTGAGCACGCAATGATAACGGATGGATTGCGTGATCTTCCCCCTATAGTCAAGACTCAAATATCGTGAAATCTATGATCAACTATTAGATCCCAGGCGACACTTCCTTTAAAACAAGCAGACAACGCCGTGTCCAAAACAGCTAATATTATTCCCAAATTTGTAATGGCTTTCTAGAATTCCTTTTGAGAAAATGGACTCCGTTGTCGAACTAACGTTGACGAGTGATCCTTATTCCGTGTGTTTGATTTGAATGAGGTTATTTGTACGTTGTCTCACATATAAGAAAGAGATATTGTTGACCTGGCACTCGAGCTTCTATCATAGAAGTCGATATCGTCACACCAATTGCTGACACTAAGCAGACGAATATTGATTTTTGGTCAACGCATGGCCCTTTGCTGGCCTAGACTTGCTGTAAAATGGAGAAATGTGAATACCGAACTGTATAGAGAAGGCGAGGATCAAACTAACGAATTGCGTGGCGTTGACAAACCGAGTCTATAATCTTATAGTTATCAGAGTCTTTCTTCTACGACGGTAGATCAAAGATCAACCATGAACCATTCTATTTCTTGCAAACAAGTGTTAAGTCGTGTGAAGCATGTCATTGTGTTTATCTCAGGTCAACCGTCAAAGCCAACCCAGACAACGAAAAGAGCGCTATCATCAGAAACAGATTGAGATTGACGAAATGCGATGTACTTTATCATGGCTCTGAGTTCTCGAGCAGATGCTTCTTCTTGTAGATGGTTGTTAACGGTGATGCTATTCCCGTCAAACATGTCAAGATGATTTCCCTAATCTCAGGCCATGATATTCTCGCAGTTGGCAAGAACTATATGGAGCATGCTAAAGAGTTCAATAGCTCTGGCTGTGATAGTTCCGACAAGCTGAACAGGCCTAGTTATCCTGTCATCTTCACAAAGAGAGCAACATCCACCATTGCCCATGGTGGGAGTATATTGCCTCATCCCGAGTTCTCGTCAATAGTCGACTACGAGAGAGAGATTGGTGTCATTGTTGGGGAAGCTGGATTCCTTGTTAAATAAGCTGATGCTTGGGGCCATATCTGAGGATACACCACTATCAACGATATTGCTGCCAGGGGAATAGCAAATATATCACAAACAATTCTTTATTGGCAAATTTACGGGTCGAGGCCTAAAATTGAAAGAGGCGGCGTGCGTGTCTTGAACATCCATGATGCCTGTGCACTCTTGTAGAGTCACTTGAGTAAGTACTGCATCAATGAGTTTGAAATCTTTCCCTCATATGCGCTTTGCTGAATCGGCGAATGATATTATCATAGTGTACAAGCAATAGAGTAGTTTGAGCTAGAGTAGAGCGTTACTAAATCTTACTAGACAGATTAACCTGCTGGTTCTTCAAACTTGCAGCTTCACACAAACGTCTTATCCCATCGTGGCTAAACTCCATCTGATCCCTGATGTAGATGCCCTTACCGAAAATTTCGACCGCCAACCCATAATTCTCTTCTGTAGGTACTGTCTTCCCATTCAGATCTGTTATACTTCCACCATCGATAAGAGATCGAACAGTTGTCACCACCGTTTCGACAGGGGTAAGATGTTCATCTGGAAAAGCATCCCACATCTTACTTGTAAGCAGGTTGGTGCGAATCGTCCCTGGGCAGATGGCATATGTCCGAATGCCGTCTTTAAAGTATGGAAAAGCCACGGACCGCATGAATCCAAGTACGCCGGCCTTTGAAGCAGTGTAGAGGGGATTAAACTCTTGCGCATACTACTCGCTGTTAGACCTGTGTGCTTCGGCTCTGAGAGATGGTGGGAAATTCATACAAAGCTTGCGATACTAGCTGTCATGACTAGTACGGGGTCTTGACAAGGGTTCACTGAAGCTGAGAAATATTGGTGTGCAAGATAGGAGGTATTTACGACGGCTTTCAAGTTGATGTCGATGCTCAGTTGGCGTGGTTCAGGGGGAGGCAGTGAAGTCTGTTTCTCGTAGAAGTTGACCATTCCAAGAATACCGGCATTGGCGAATACGACGTCAAGTCTGCCTTCAGATTGGAAGATGTTGTCGAACACGGAAGCCAAGGAATCGAAAGACGTGACATCAGCCTGAGAGAATTTTAACTCTGGTGTTTGCTGGATGGCTGCAGCTCCGGCAGACTTGTCGAGATCTAGAATGTGAACTTTCCAACTTGCTGCAGCTAACGATTTGGCAACGGCCAGGCCCATTCCAGAAGCACCACCGGTGATGATTGCGACTTTGTAGGTGGTCATTTTCTAGCACAAACTGACAGGATGAGTGATGAGCGACTTGGAAACACAGGGGGTCAGAATATGTAGGTTGAAAGTAAGCAATACAGTTGAACATGCTATGATACACTTAGTGGAGAGTTACTTTAAATACTTGCGTGATCTGATCTCTTAGTAGGTGTCCTTGATAACCGGCGGATGATCCCCGAGGTACTTGAAGGCTGACTTGAATGACCCCCGACGGAATCTACTTCCGTGGCCAACTGGCCTGCTCGGACGGGAGGAATCCTTCGCTTGGATGAGCAAGACTTTCTATCACTTGGAAAATGTGGAGTTTAGCTTCGGTGAATTAGATGATGTGACTATTGTGACGACTTTACAGATCAGAGTCTCGTGATGTTACGGGCAACTGAGCGATGACGACTCTGATTCAACACTGAAACTAGACCCTAAATTAGACCCTGAATTAAGGTACCTTTCTTGACTTGTATGTTTGCCCTATAAGGAATATTCGGTAGTAGTTATGTCTCCCCTATAACAAGAAATTACATCAAAGTGTTGGGCACAGAGGCGCTGATCACTGTCTTGCATCGCTGGCTATCGTCCGTATTACACGCATTCCAGAAGCGACTCGGCGGTATCATTTCATACTAATTATGCCCCCCTAAGATCGCTTGACTAGGAGTCCAGATGACCATGAGCCTAGCACGAGATCTAGTGCTCTATCATATGGTATGAAGTGCCGAATGACTTAGGAAAACGAAACTCATATCTGAGCGAATTCTATGGCCCACTGGTCTCATTTGATGACCACCTAACTGGCCTTTGCCGCCGCACTACTGCTCTGGACATGTTCAAGGAATTGCTGACTGAACGGATAATCAGTATAGCCTTCTGCTACCTTTGGCGTATAGAAAGTCGCGCGGTTATACGTGTTGAGCTCTAGTCCCCTCTGGATCCGGAAAGGGAGATCTGGCGTAGAGATGAAATACCTGCCAAATGAAACGACAATGTCTTTGGTAGGGTATTCCTCATCCACAAGCTTCCGAGCAGTCTCTGGGGTATAACCCCCGGCAATGAGAAGCGGCCTATCCCAAATGTCGATGGCAAAGTTGAGTTTGTCAGTGCTAGAGGCTTGGACATCTTGAGCGCCGGCAATTCTTGATTCTACTAGATGTAGGTATGCAAGGCCGAATGGCTTCAGCTTTTCAATAACGTCTGTAAACTGAGAAATTGGGTCGTTCATTCGCATGTCGTTGTAGACACTCCAAGGACTGAACCGAATACCTGTTCGTTCCGGGCCGATAGCATCACAGACGGCCTGGACTACCTGGACAGCGAATCTGGAGCGGTTTTCAATGCTGCCGCCATACGCATCAGTCCGCTGATTGCATCGGTCCTGGATGAACTGATCGATGAGATATCCATTTGCACCATGAAGCTCAACCCCATCGAAACCAGCCACGATGGCATTCTTGGCGGCTTGCGCGTAGTTTTGGACCGTCTCATTGATATCAGAGACGGTGAGTGGTTTTGGCTTGGGACGGACTGAGTCAGGAGGAATGTTGCTAGAGCTGCGAAACTCGATGCCCTCTTTCTCCGCGACTTCGGGTTCAGCAGTTCGGCCTAGAGCCCAGAGTTGACAGAATATGTATCCACCCTTTGCATGAACAGCATCTGTAACAGATCGCCATGCTGTAATTTGTTCATCGTTGTAGATGCCGGGGACGTTGGCGAAACCGCCGTCGGCAGCGGAGATGAAGGTGCCCTCTGATATGAGTAGTGTGCCAGCAACAGACGCTCTCTGGCTGTAGTATTCCTGGAAAGAAGATGTAGGTACGTGGTCATCTGAGGCCCGGAAACGAGTCAAGGGACACATGGCTATGCGGTGATGGAGAGTGAGGTTGCCCATCTTGATGGGTTTGAAGAGTCGGGACTCGGCCAGACTGTCTGAGGTCTTTGACTTGACCTTGTTGATTTGTGTGGATGACGAAGGAATTCTCATGTTGGCGATTGTTGGGTTAATTCTGTTGACAATGGGTATAGTCGAAAAAGCTAGCAAATATATGGGAATGATATATAGCTGGGGTATAGAGGGGGCTCTATCAAGTTCACACTTAAACGGATTCAGCTTACCAATACAATCTAATGGGAAACATTTGGCAATCACACGCCGAAGACGTCCAAGTGACATGACTCATGTCCACCAAGCAGGTCCTTTATTCTGCAGCGCAATTTGTGGCTTTCGGTAGCTAGAGTACTTCATGTGTAACGGAAAAAGATTCCGCGGAAAATACACAACCTTTATAGCGGCAACACTGCTTTTGGTAAGGTGGCAACGTTACCAAGTAATGGTCAGGTCAAGGGGCGATACCAAGGAGGAACCACGTCTGGGGAAATGCGGGGGAGTAGATAACGTTTGCGGGGATGCTTGTAGTGTCTGGGGAATAGGATAGGGATGGTCTAGTCGAAGATCGAGGCCTCTGGGTGGCTTTCAGATGATACCATAAGTACTCCAATCCTCGCTCGCCCATTATCACCAACGACGAATTACAACCTCTCTCAGTCCAAAGACTTCTCTCTTTATACTCTGACAAGACGCACCGTCCAAGATGTTTACCCATATCAAGTCCAAAGTCAGGGGAAAGACGATCAAACGGTTACTCTCTACGAGTTGCGCCATTGTACGGCCATATACCACTCCCCCTCCCCTCTCCAAGCATATGCTAACTCCTTTCACAGTCTTTTTGTCTCTATGGCTACGACGCCGGGGTTTTAGGCGGAGTGCAGGAGACGGAGCCGTTCCTACATGCTATGGGGGTGAGTACTATTCCTTGGAATGAATCGAGATGGAAAGTCGCTAACTTGACAGAACCCTACCGGAGCATATGTTATCCCAATGATAGCCTCAGCTTATACCCTTGCTGCTTGCGTCTGCTCACTTGCAGTGACTGTCATCGGTATGCCTCTCGGTCGACGAAATTGTATTCTTTTGGGAAATCTCTTTGTTGTTTTCGGTGGTAGTCTCCAGGCTTCGGCGTGGTCTGTCCCTCATATGGTTGTTGGTCGTATTCTTGGTGTGAGTACAGCCTTTCTAGACCCTCATGACTGGGCGAACTAACCGTTCTATAGGGCGTTGGTATTGGTGTAGGTTTCTGTTGTCCCCTTCCTCGTTTTGGACATAGACTGACTGTTTAGTTCATCTCCTGCTCTATCCCAACTTATCAAGCTGAAATGAGCACTGAACACGAAGAGCGAGGACCAGACGTTGCTGTAACATGTATCTTCTTGGTCTCGGGCGCCGCCATCGCGTATTGGATTGATTTCGGCTTCACTCGCATGGACAATCAGCTTTCCTGGGTAACCAACCCCCCTCCTCGTCGAGTTCTCTCCCCATAAAGCTGAATCTAACCTTTATCTAGCGCTTTCCTATCGCCCTTCAAGTCCTATTCGCCGTCTGCGCTGGTGGCATAATGCTTTTCCTTCCCGACACACCTCGTTGGTACTATGCCAAAGGGTACGAGATGGAGGGAGATAGAACATTGTGTCAGATCTTTGACGCCGAGATTGATGATGAAAGAGTTCAGAATATGAAGAACTCTATTCAGACTAGCATTGCTTTTGAGTCTCAGGATGAGCGAGGCTTTAATTTCTTGGATCTTGTGTGGGACCGCAGCGACCTTCGAGTCGGACGACGTATTCGAATCTCCTTTCTCATCCTGGCTATCCAGCAAATGATGGGTACGTGTCGATCTTGTCCTAGAGCTGGAAAATACGAATGCTAACACATAATACAGGAATCAACCTCTCTGTCTACTACAGCACTGTCATCTTCTCACAAGTCGGCTTGTCACCCTTCATGGCTCAACTACTAGCTGCAATAATGAACACAGCCTTTGCCCTTGGAGCCGTTCCTCTCGTTTATACTGTCGAGAGATTCGGCCGACGCAGTATCCTGATGTGGTCCGCTGTTGTATTGACCGTCTGCATGGTGGTTTTCGTGACAATGATTGGATTACCCAACCGCACGCTCGCAACTCAATGGACAGCGGTCAGTGCCATCTTTATATACAATATTGTCTTTGGCTATGGATGGATTGGTATCTGCTGGCTCTACGGTCCCGAGGTAAGTTTGCACTTTATTAATACGCTATCTGACTCTAATGCCGCTTGCTATAGATTGCGCCTCTTAAGCTTCGTCATGCTGGTGCCGCTGCTGGTGCTTTTGGCGAGTGGCTATTCTCTTTCATTACTGTATTTGCTGGAGGTATTGCACTTCAAAAGGTCGGATGGAAGATCTGGATCTGGATGGCCTTGTCTTGTTTCGTGGCCATCTTCTTTGTCTACTTTATGTGTCCCGAGGTAAGTGATCGGAACTCCGGCTTGAAGGAAGGTAACTGACTAAATTGGGATAGACTACCGGAAAGACTTTGGAAGAGATTGATGTGCTTTTTGCCAAAGAAAATGTCAAGCATTCTATGCTAGCGGAACAGGTTATGATGCAGGGCCACTCAACGGCTGAGAAGGGGGAGGTTTCATCGACGCACGTCGAGAAACAGTAAGGTAGGCTCTGGAAGATCAGACTCGGTATAAGTTTCTAGGCAGCCAGTATCAACAAGAGTATTCTATTGCAGTCAGAATATGTATGAGAGCTTTTGCTTTTCTCCATTAGGAGGGTAAAGCTGACTTCTAATAAATATATATAATTTGATTTACTATCTGCGGTCCAGGTATAAGACACCCCCATAAAGGCGGTAAAAAAACTCCCAACCACTAGTAATAAGCCCAAGGTCTCGTTTTTACAGAGATTGCCATGCTAATTTGTCAAGCCAACGTATAGAAGTTAGGTAGCTAAGGCAGACTCCCATTCTGCCTCGAGGGAGCGGGCTAAAGAGAACTCTTTAAACCTGCCTATTGCTAGTAACTAGTTAACTAATACCATAGCGTCTTTTGGCGTGCTTACCTACTTATAGAAATCCCAACTTCCTAAAGTTCGCAGTTTTGTCTTCTTATAGAGGGGGCAAAAGACCGCGATATGCCTCGCTATCTCTCTACCCCGTCCACAAGGGCAAAGTAGAGAGTCAAATCCCCGTACTTTCTTTCCCCAAAGGAAAGCATTTAACCTAATGTTCTCGGTGCAGATTTAGGCAAGGAGGGAGCTCTTGAACTTAGGCTGCCCCTTCTATTATCTCTACATAGCTCTATCTAGAGGGACTCGGTCTGCTGGAGCCTAGTATCCTCTTGGTCGGGCCTATATGGCCGACATCTTCTCTTATTTCCATCGTTTAATCCAATCTTTTAGCAACGCATTTTTATAGTCCCTCCGGTGTAGCCAGCTTAGCGTTGCAGATGCTCTCCTCTCCTGCTCTGTCGGACATCTCGGTCCCACGGTTTTGAGATATCGGCGGGGCTTCTGGAGCTTTGTCTGGAGGTGTTGGCGGATATCCTAAATACTAAACTATCTTTGTCTTAAGAAAAGCCTTGAAAGCATGGCAGTGGTATGTAAGACTTGTAGGATGCGCAAAACTTTAGAGAAATCTACGAGTTATCTTGTTGGTATTTGAGAAGCCATGATAGTTCCCTGTAATAATGCTACTGGATCGATTCTAATAGAGGTGTCACTGAATAAATCCCGTTATATTCGTCATCAAGTTATACCAATATCAATCACTCAAAACTTTATTCAATCTGTCTTCGAGGTACGTAGCTTAATTTCTTCACTCAGCTTAAAGCATCTAGACCATTAACAACCTACTTGAGACTCTCGACATTTAAACCATCCTTACCACCCGTCCATTTGGATGCGTCTCCAACAACGAGATTCTCATATCCGATCATATATGTCATGGGTAGAACCATGAATCTGTCACAGTCATCACTCAATGCCGCAGCGTATTCCTTGCTATTGTAAAAAGCAAGCCAGTCATCCCAAGTCCTAACCCAGAGCTGGGCGCAGCCATCATAGTCGAGAACGCCTTCTCCCAAACTTTTGGCTCTCTCCTTCATCTCGGGTGTTTGGTGATGCTATAGTCTTGTTAGCTCATCTCGTGAAAGGGGTTAACACAGCTAGCATACCTGTGCGTATCGAACGATGTGATTTTTGAATGCATGTGTGGCAACTGCTAGATCTGCGTGTACAGTCTGCCAGTGACCAAAGAAAGTATCGTAATCGATCGAGTCGATCTTTCTGAAGAAGACCGACACTTTGATGCAGGGTTGGAAGTTAGGTTCCGAGTTGTAGTCCAGTTGAGAATGGGTAAACGTATGATCAATCTTTTGCCAGGGCATTTTGATACTTGTTATCGTCGAGTCTAGAGCAAGTTGTGGTCGACTAAATTGAAGTCTGAGTAGAGATACGAAAGCTAATACCACTAATATATGGCACCTTGGCTAATGTGATGGATGTGTCGACAGCGGTTCGAGCAGTTTAGCTTGCGGGGTCCCCGGAACTTAAATCCGGGCAGACCTCCGCGGAGAGTTATGTCTGGAGCCAAGTAAAGCTACCTCGGTAAATGTTGCAGCATGACAAATGATGCTATCGGCACAATATTATGAGGATTCCGAGGAGTAAAGGAAATAAGGGAAAGTTTGTTATCGAGACTGGTAGTGTGTGAATTCGTTCGAGGAGCTGCCAGGGGCCCAACGAGTCCTGTGCGACTTACTCATCTGGCCTGATTGATGGGAGACCTATATGAACCTTTTAACATTTTGAAAGTCATGAATCAAAAGTAAAAGTCTGACCTAGGACACGGAAAGCTCGGATACGCTTTTACTTTGAGGGAGCGAGCTGGTGTCGTCTACGGACACGACATTGAGGAGGGAAACACCATCAATACTACTCAGGGCAATGTCAACCTATCCTCATGTTATAAATGACGCTGCATATGATAAACTCAAGACTCCGCCAATAATAAGTTGTTAAAGCCCTTGCATGTCAGGAACACCACACTCTACCATCCTGAAGGCCAGTTTGAACCAGGTGTTGTCCAGACTACATTGAATGGTAAAGTGAACATCCAACAGGCGATACACGGTAACGTTCAGAAGTTGGCAAAAGCTTGTCATTCATATTCACCCCGATTGAGCTTAAATTCTTCCACGGTCTAAAAATCTAGTAGGAATATCCACCAGTTTGCATCTCAAATACTCTGCCAAATTCTTACCCAATACATCATATGTTGAGCTGGAAGCTACACCACGGTCTAGATGATCCTTGAGAAGGAAGTGCACAGCTAAAAGATGTTAGCATCAAGGCTGCCTGCTATAGCGACAACGCTTACCTGAGATATGCTGAAGCTCAAAGCGAAAGATGGGTTTGCCAGTGTCGTCATCCCCCAGCAGCTCTCGAATCTTGTCCACTGTCAAAACACTCCACAACCAGTCCCACTCATCAGCGTTGCGAACAAAGAAGCCAACGTTAGCATCGGATCCCTTGTCGCCAGAGCGAGCGTGGACAACGTAGCCGAGGGGAGCTCTTGTAGTAGGTCCCAGACTGGTCAGATCGATAGGGGACGTGGTCTCGTAAGTAGGCTGATGGTAGATAAAGTCCACGGTATCAGTGGGAGCTGGAATAGGGATCTCAAGCCCCTTTGAAGGAACGTGGGCGACGTGGGTAACGTCACTCTGTGGAAGGAGAGCAACAAAGTATTCGTAATAGGGCTTGGGTGTAGCCTGTCGAGCATCGACGGCAAATGTAGCTCCCGGGTAAGACTGCATGATAACATCCGTCACAGGGCGGAAGAAGTTTGTAGCGCTGAGGGACTCTTCCGTTCTGGACTGAGCAAAGATCCGGACATCCACAGTAGCGGCGTCTTGGTTCTTTGGGTTCTCGGGACATCGACCGTTGACACGGAATTTGAGACAGTGGAACTTGGACTCGTCGAGAATTGCTCGTACTTGCTTCTCAAGTAGTTTGGCTTTCTCTTCGATATCAAGACCGCAGAGGAAGTAATGTGCTTCGGCTTGGTAGCCACCCTTGGCGGTAATGCCGACTTTTGTGGTAGGAGGAGGCTTCAACCCACCGACGTTGTGAACGTAGCTGTAATGCTTGTTAGTCTTTACATGGCTTCAGGGCCTCATTAACGCTGCTTACACTTTGTTCTCGCCAGCTTGCTCAAGAATGATGTTTTCGAGTTGAGCCACGACGTCTGAGTTGTAGTACAAAGGACCTTGGATCTCGTACAGCAACTGTGCCTTGCAGGTATCGACAGTGACCATACCACCACGATCCTTCTGTTTCGTGACGTAGAAAGTACCATCGCTATTCATCTCGACGACGGGGAAACCCAGATCTATAACATCACCCGTCATGCTTTTGAAACCACTAAAGTTGCCGCCCGTGACATATGTCGAACACTCAATGAAGTGACCGGCGACGAAGGCCGAAGCCAGTTGCTTGTAGTCCTCTCGCTGCCAGCCGAAGTGGTAGGCGGCGCATCCAATAGTGGGTGAAGCATCTGCGACTCTACCACACAAGACGATGTCGGCGCCGTGCTTCAGTGCTTCGACAATGCCCCAGCCGCCGAGGTAGCATTGGGCGTAGATGGGATCTAGACCCCAGTCTGAGAGGTTTCCGCCTGTTGGAAATACGGTATAAGTCCGCTGCGCATATCTTGTAAACATCGTTAAGCTTACCGTGGGTGAGGCTTTTAAAGACATCGCCTTGACTGATGGCCTTGTTGACAACATCAAAAACCTCATCTCCGCCAATCCAAGCGACTTTAAGATCTAGACCAGCGGCCGCAACCTTTTCCACCACGATGTCGTGGAGTTTCTTCGTATCGCTAGCACCGGCATTAACAACAAGTCTGGCCTTGCCGGAATCAAGGTGAACCAGAGCCGGATCTAGAGCCTCGAGAAAGGAAGTCTCAAACTCATCGGATGCTCCATCACTGTCGACTTTGGCTCCTCCTCTTGTCGTCATATTGTACTCGGACAACCAGTCTCCAACGATGAATTCAACATCTTCATTCTTGGCCAGGTCGGCCAGGGCATGGCGCCGGTCGGTGACTGACCCGGAGGCAGAGGCGATGCGTAGAGGTTTTTCGGTGATGGAGCCCATGTTCTTGTTTTTGTTTACAATTTTTTTCAGTGCTACTGATATACTAACGAGATAATGATAGTCAAAAGACGCTACTTATATAGGAAAGGTTGAACACCATGGAAGTTAAGAATATTGTAGGTTGATACACATAGTGCAACGGCTACAGTTCTAGGCAGTGTAACACCATGGACAGATCCCAGCCTTTGAAACCTCGGTAACAAGCCGCGGAATTGTTTGAAGGAATTAACTTACGAGTTGGAACCGAGTCATGTCAATTGTGTGGGTGTTGCCTGTCTTAGCTTACGCGGGGTTTACGACCAGTCATGACAAATGCCGTGATATGAAAGCCATGCCGATTGCTTTGGCAACTGAAACTGCGGGGTAGGCCATCAGGGCTTGAACGAAATCCGAAGAATGCCATGACAGAGGTGAGGGCCAGAGGTGAGGGCCAGAGGTGAGATATGTCTAAACCAGGATCCAAGTCAGCTTTCATGACGGTAGATAGGCCCCTATGATAAACAAGGAGGCCATTGATTGTCTCTGCTGCAGTATAGTAAAGATCGTGGATAACGATGGAATGTATGATATAAACTATTTCAATTCGCATTTCCGGTGAACTGTGTTACTACGGCAAACAGTCACTAACAAAGCTCAACAAGCAACTTCAACGGAACCTGGTCTTCTTAGTGCTATAACTTGTGCTAGATTTCATCATTGGAGCTTTCCCATACCAACACTTACCCACAATCGCTATGATCTCGTTAGCTTGGTCTTGTGTGGTTGCTTTAGTAGGATAATTGAAGCTGTCTCGAGATAATATCTTGATATTACCTGGAGAAACGAAACAATACAAGCTGCAATAGGTAGTAGCGTATGGGGTCTTGAAAAAGTAATATTAGATCACGCAAAGATGACCGACTGAAACTGGATATCGAAGCAGGCGAGCCAGGATGATGCACCTATTTCTTGTTTGCCCGTGATACCTAGTCAATACTAATCCTACCCAGCTCACAGTTTAGGCTTCGTCTCACTCGTCCATTCCATACGTAAAGAATCGAGCTTCTCCAACTTATACAGCTCAAATAATCTCTGTTCCAGCCTCTTTTGCGTCTGCAATCGTGCCTTCACACCCTCCGCACGCCTGCTCTCCCTTCTGCCCAACTGCAGCATGTGCACCTCGTCAGGTCCATCGACCAACCTCATAGTCCGGGCGCTTGCCCACATGTATGCCAGCGGCGTGTCCTGGCTAACACCAGCACCGCCATATACTTGGATAGCAGTGTCGAGAATGCGGCAGAGCATAGAGGGTACGAGGATCTTGGCTTCTGCGATTTCCTTGATGGCGGACCTGGCGTCTGCTTTGTCGATCATGACGGCTGCGTTCAAGACGACTAGTCTGGATGCATCAATGTCGATGCGGGCTTGGGCGACTTGGGTGACGATATGGCCGTGCTCATGGAGCATTTTCCCAAAAGGTTTTTTGGATGGGTCATGAATACGGGCCAGTATCAGTTCTAGGGCTCGTTCGGCCTCGGATACAGGTCAGCGGAACGTCTCTGATAACAGACAATCCTGGAGTGTAGTATTTGTAGGAGTAGGGCTCTTGCTTACCGCACCGATGCATCGCATAGTATGATGGATTCTACCAGGACCCAGCCTTCCCTGTATAATCTCAAAGCCTCGCCCCTCCCCGAGCACAACGTTGGATGCAGGAACGCGGACGTTGTCGAAAGAGATGTGACCGTGGCCGTGGGGAGCATCATCGTAACCGAAAACGGAGAGCATACGGTGTACGGTGACACCAGGAGTTCGAGACGGTACGAGAATGACGGATTGCTGACGATAAGTATCCGGATTTGATGCGTCAGTCTTGCCCATGACGATGTAGAGTTCACATCTAGGATCACCAGCACCGCTACTCCACCATTTCTATCAAGACGTGGTCAGTTCTGTACAGCCATCAATCATGACACACATCACCCACCTTGCCGTTCAAGATGTAGCTTTCACCATCTCTTTTCATGTCGAATCGAATGTTGGTCGCATCGCTAGAGGCAACGTCGGGCTCAGTCATGAGAAAGGCCGAGCGAATCTTTCCCTCGAGCAGAGGCTCAAGCCAGGCCTTTTTCTGTGCAATGTTTCCAAACTTGGCCAACACCTCCATATTTCCGGTATCTGGAGCTGAGCAGTTCATGGCCTGGAAAAGGACGCTGTTAGCCTGCATTCTGCCCAACACGGAGAGGCGACGGGTCATACTTCACTCGAGATCTGGCTCTTCCCGAGCTGTTCAGCCATCAAGCCATACTCGAGATTGCTGTAACCGCTGCCCTCTGCATAATGACTTTTGGGTAGAAACAGATTCCATAATCCCATACTTCGTGCTTCTTGCTTGAGGTCCTCTAGAACTTGTGGGTGGGATGCGAAGCGCTCATCGGCCTTGATGCCTAGCATTTGGGCAAAAACCGCATCAGCAGGAATGCATTTTTCCTGCACGAAGCGCTCAACTTCATCCAGCGTCTTTTTAGCTTGCTTGCTGACTTGTCCGACGAACGCAATAGGGATGCGAGCAGATGCGGAGGGCTCCATGGTGGTTGATCAGGTCAAAGGTATCAGCATACCCCGCGTACTGAACTGGCGTGTTTGAGGAATGCGACTGGTTTATAATCGTAGACTTTGACGAGGTTCGGATGATGATTTCCGAGTAAACTTACCGGGCTGAGTCATGGTATGGCGAGTCATATTTTGAGCCAAACTTGTCGGCCATCATGCCATCGGGTCTGATGTTCAGGGACTTGTTGGCATAGCCGAGGTATCAAGAACGGAATTGAGCCGCCTCCAACTCAGCTCAAGAGTTGACCCGCGCTTGAGTTCGGTTTGGCGTCGGTAGGCAAGATTGTAAAGAGAGAAGAAGTTCAACTTACGGGTCACTCCAGAAAACGATGCGTTTGTCTATGGGGTAGCATTCAAGTTGGAAATACGAAAGGTCACAACACAGGAGGCAAATTTGATAGATATTGCGTGTTTGAGGAGATTAATGTATGAACAGTGGGATCGATTGCCCGTTTTATTCCCATTCATGTATCCTACTCTACCTAGAGCTTTGCTAAGAACCCGACATCCCGTACGACAACATTCTTACTACCCCCTGAAGCCATGTCTCGCAACTTTCGTCTCAAGATCTTGCCAGCTGGGCTTTTCGGTATCTTAGATACAATCTCAATCTCTTTAATCCACTTGTACCGTGCTTTTTCTTTCTTGACATATTCGAATATCACCTTTGCCGCTTCCACAGGCTTTGAGAATCCAACAGACTTGAGAACTACGTATGCCTTTGGCCTTTCACCTGCGCGCTCATTGGCGATACCGCAGACGGCGACATCGTCAACGAGCGGATGTCCAAGAAGCAGGTTCTCCAGTTCGGCTGGAGCGACACCAATGCCTTTGACCTTGATCATCTCCTTCATTCTATCAGTGATTGCGAGAAGCCCCTCCTGGTCAAAGAGGCCGATATCGCCAGTATGCACGAAACCGTCCTTGTCAAATGTATTCGCAGTTGCCTCGGGGTTATCGAGGTATCCCATTGCCATTTGCGGCCCACGAGCCCAGATCTCACCGGCCTTGCCGACGTCGCAGTCCTCGCCGGTCTCTGGATCTACTATTCGCACCTCGGTAGATCCCACTAGCATGCCCACGCGGTCGGCATATCTGTAGGCGTACTTTGAAGGAGGGTGCGAGACGATCGCCGAGCACGACTCGGTCATTCCATAACCCTGCTTGAAACCTGTTCCTGGAAACGTCTTCTCAAGAAGGGTGAGAATCTCTGGAGATAGGGGAGCTGCACCTGACGAGAAGCGTGTGACATGGGATAGGTCATATTTTGCCACCGTCTCTGGTTCTCTGACAAGTCGGATCAGGATAGGAGGCACAATGAGAAGCTCTTTGATCTTGTGGTCGGCAACTGTCTTGAGCAGCGTGTCAAGGGTGAACTTGGCCAGAACGTAGACATTAGCGCTGAGATGGATGGGCAAATGCAATTGATGCACAATGCCGGTAATGTGGTAGAATGGCAAGGCCGCAAGAACTCGATTGTGATCAGAAGGGGTGATATCCTTGATTTGCATACATTGAGCAATGATATTGGCGTGAGAAATCATGACTGCTTTTGGGAGACCGGTGGTGCCGCTGCTGAAACAAAGAAAGGCACAAACGTCTCGGTTCGTCTTTCCTTCAGGTATCTGAAATGAGGGTACTTGAGCGAGACTTTGGCTTTTGGCAGAATGAAGCAACGTCTGGATGCTCCCGACGCCGTTGCTAGAACCCTCAAGCAAGATGACATTTTCTCTTGCAATCCCGACTCTGGCAGCCGCTGTATTGGCTTTCTCAAGGCCGTCGACTGTTGTAAAGATTATTTTGGCTCTACTCGTCTTTAAGCTGTACGAGAGCTCATCGACAGTGTACTCTGGTGATACGCCGCAGGCTACGGCTCCAACCCGAACGGCAGCGAGTGTAGCGACGGGATACCAGATGGAGTTTTTGGCAAACACTATAACAGTGTCCTTCTTACAAAGACTATGGCTGACGACGAGGGCAGATGATAGAGTTGTTGCGTGGTCTTTGAGTGTCTGGTAGCTGACGTGCTCTCTGCTGATTGCATCAGTGAAGCCCGGGGCATTGGTTGCAGATGCAAGAGGTTTGTTTAGAAGCCAAGACCATAAGGTCTGTTTAGAAGAGACTGAGATGCAATGTAAGTCGGAGGTTTCGACGCAGGAGGTGGCAAGACTTACATGAAATCTCGGGGTTTTCAGACTTGTAAATCATGATGCCTAGCTTGACGCTTCCTCGACCATTGGTGCCAGACAGTTGAACCAAAGTACTAGAAGCAATTTAAGTAAATCGGCAAAGACCAAGTTAAACGCCGACCAAGGTCAAACAAACTGTAAGGTCCCCTTCGAACCTTGGCATACTATTTCCGCCCGGCATATCAATCCCATGGCTTCTCTACCGAGCTCCATGAGTCATGACCCCCCACAGCCCGGGGTTTGCTGACAACCATTAGCCGGAAGGGTACGAGCTGCGCTACCCTACCTACATAAAAGAAGACAAGGAGTCAAACAATTGTCGTCTTGCGGTTAGGATATTCGTTTACTCGCACAACATGGCGGCAGCTGTAAGACAACCTATCAACGTTGGGCGATTGAGCGGGTATATTGAGCAGAATGTAGAGGAGATTGCTCTTCCGATCAGTTTGAAGCAGGTGAGTAGGTCTAGCATGCTCACTACTCTATTCCAACGCCTCTGACACACTGTAGTTTGGCCACGGGCAGTCCAATCCTACGTATGAAATCACTTCGGCAACAGGTGCAAAGTTCGTCTTGAGGAAGAAGCCCCCCGGTCAGCTTGTCTCTAGAACCGCCCATGCCATCGAGAGAGAGTACGAAATCATCAATGCACTGGGGTCGACTAATGTCCCTGTACCAAAAGTGTACTGCTTGTGTCATGATGAATCTGTCGTCGGGACGCCATTCTACATAATGGATTTCCTCGACGGGAGGATTTTCGAGCAAGCCTGGCTTCCCGATATGCCGCCAGAAGAGCGCAGCGCGATGTACGTGATCACACATCACCAACTGAAGAGTGATTCACTAACTTGACTAGCTGGAAAGAGGCTGTTGA
This sequence comes from Fusarium domesticum, assembly GCA_013618395.1. Lineage (NCBI taxonomy): Eukaryota > Fungi > Ascomycota > Sordariomycetes > Hypocreales > Nectriaceae > Fusarium > Fusarium domesticum. The sequence goes on along the minus strand of JABFEV010000697.1, from coordinate 14,722 downwards.
CACACTGGCGAAGCTTCACTCGGTTGATCTGTCCAAGATCGGCTTGAGCAGCTGGAAACGACCGACGAGCTTCTATGCCCGTCAAGCCAAGTCTTTGTCTATGGCATCCGAAGCTCAAGCACGCACAAGCAGTCAATCTGGTGCACAGAATGTCGGTGATCTACCTTATTACAACCAAATGGTCAAATTCTTCACAGATAGGAATGCACATCCCCCAGACATGAGGCGTTTGGTGCACGGAGACTTCAAACTTGACAATCTCGTCTTTCACAAGACCGAGCCAAGGGTTATTGGAGTCTTGGACTGGGAAATGGCAACAGAGGGCCATCCTCTGTCCGACTTGGTAAACTTGGTTATGCCCTTTACCTGGGATCCAGAACAAGTACCATTCCTGACATCCGAGACATTAACGCCCGAGCTGAGAGAGCTCCAGACCAATTTCCATCCAGGCAACGTTATCGGACTCCCCAGCATGGAGCAGTGTCAGACGCGGTACTGGAAACGCGTCAACTGGGACGCAGCAGGTTTTCTAGACTGGGGCATCGCGTTTAGCAATTTCCGTACAGCTGTCATTATGCAAGGAATCGCCGCAAGGGTTGTGAGAGGCCAGGCGAGCGGTACAAAGGCGCGAGAATTCGCTCAGCAGACGTTGGCGTATGCATCGTGGGCGTATGCTCGAATGGTTAAATTACAGGGAGTGAGGGTACTGAGTAAGATCTAGCTTAGTTTGAATGAGTCAGGCAATGAATGACTTGGGCAAGATGTTATTTGACGAATGAGTGACGTTGTGGTAATTCCGCGGCATGCCCTGGATGGACTTCCATCGAACCTCGGTCTTCTTTTTCCCACTCCACGGCCCAAGTTAACTCGGTGCCAATCAATACAATGAAGTGCAGACCCTGGGGGCTCCGCTGTTCGTGTAACCATAAGGAAGCAGCTGTTTGTAACATATCGATCAAGTTCCATCACACTTTTACTCGATAACCACTAGTTACTAGCTAACTCTGTACGGAAACCCAATCCTCGTCACAATGAAAGCTGTTGTATTCAAAGGTGTCAAAGAGGTTGCTCTCGAGGACCGGCCCAGACCTACGATCCAGGACCCTACGGATGTTATCGTCAAAGTCAAGTACACAGCATTATGTGGCAGGTATGAAGTACAAGATCCCTGCTAATAAGAAAACATTGGCCATTAACTTGTTTGAATCAGTGAGCTCCATGTCTTTCGTGGACATCAACCCTCCGGCACTGGCTTCATCATGGGCCATGAGTTCACCGGCGTCGTCGATGAGGTTGGTTCCGCCGTCGAGGGTCTCAAGCTTGGCGACGCCATCGTCAGTCCTTTCACCGTCAGCTGCGGCCAATGCTTCTTCTGCACACGTGGATTCTCTTCACGCTGTGACAAAAGCCTTCTTTTCGGCTGTGCGCTTCTCGACGGAGCGCAAGCCGAGTACGTAAGGATACCGTACGCTGAGACCACGGTGGTTAAAGCCCCGAAAGAGGTAGAAGCCCTCAAGCTCTGTCTGATGGCTGATATATTTCCAACTGGCTGTTTTGCTGCCACCAACGGTCTTGGTCATCTTGAAAAAGAGCATGTAGAGGATAGTCTTGTGGTCGTGATCGGTTGCGGCCCAGTTGGCATCTGTGCTCTCATCGCCACACTAGAATACAAGCCCAAGGCTGTCCTGGCGGTAGATGGCATCGAGTCTAGGCTAGATATAGCCAAGGGTCTTGGTGCCGAGCCATGGAACTACCTCACACAAAAGGATGATCTAGAAAAGCGTGTCAAGGAACTGAGTCATGGCCGTGGTGCCGATGTGGTTATCGAGGTTGTTGGGCACAGTTCCGCTCTGGACATGGGATTCAAGCTCCTTCGGCCATGGGGGACCATTTCCAGTGTTGGCGTTCACAATGGAGAAATCCCTTGGAGTGGGAATCAAGCTTACAGCAAGAATCTCACCGTCAAAATGGGGCGATGCCCAGTTCGAAGTATGTATAGCTCCAAGTGTATGGACCGTCTTGCTAATACCTGTGCACAGGCATCTTCATCGAGTCCCTGGAACTACTTGCAAAGAAACAACACCTCTTAGAGTAAGTCCATATTCTGATCTGTACGCTACTTGGCTTACACATCATAGTTTCATGACGGCCACTGTTATGCCTTTAAGCAACGCTCTTGAGGGCTATGAACTGTTTGACTCTATGAAGGTTCAAAAAGTCATATTTGACGCCGGAAAGTGACAGAGACGTGAGGGAATCAGTTTGGATATAGGTTGAGCTTAGTCTAGGGGATCTAGTTGGTATTCAAATAGCTCAAAAGAATACAAGAAAATTCACGATATCGTGTCAATTTAGTCATGCTGGCAGAGCACCTCCATCTACGTCTATAGCGTAGTCCCATCAAGTGTCTTCACGCGAACTCCATCAACATACGTCCCATCAACAAGATACGGCCTGGGCTTTCCATCAACAGGCAACTGATCCAACCACCTCCATCGTAGTGATCTCTTCCATCCAGCTCTATACCAGCCACCAAGGTCCGCTGTTGGGAATAACGGGAGAGCGCCCACGATAGATGGATCATGCGCGATGAGGACCAAGATCTTGTCGTTTGTATCTAGCGACATGAGAGTGTTGACACTCTTTTGCGCCTGCGGTGGATCGACATACCAAGAGCCAGCACGACTGCAGGGCTGATAGTACGGCGTGCAATGTCCCTTTTCTGGATTCGGGTGACACGAGAGATATTGTGCGCACGAGACAAGCCCTGGTGCTGGAGGTAGCGCAACCTCTTCCCTCCTGAATTGCTCCGGCATAGGCATGCACTCGGTTGGTCTGAATGCTCCACCGAAGTGGCAAATATCTCCCCCGAGAAAAACAAACGTGTCGTGTGTTGTTCTTACCAGAGCAGACAGGTGGCCAATAGCGTGTCCAGGCGTGTTTAGAAGAAAAAGACTACCGTCTCCGAAGTAGTCTGTAGCTTCGTACCCAGCAACATTGAGATGTTCGTCAAAGTTTACTTCTCGAACGGTACGACCTTCGAAAGCTGATTCGAATATAGGGGAGTTGGGGTTGGTAGGATACCCCGGAAGGAAGTTTTTGGAGAAGCCAGGGCCGACGATGAGATCCATGCTTTTGGGGAACGTGCTGGGATCTCCGATATGATCATAGTGATGATGGCTAATAATCGCTGCGTCGATCTGAGAGAGATCCATACCTCCTTGCTCTAGAACATCAGCAAGGCCATATTCGACCTTGATTCCAGGGACTCTCTCATCGATTGTCTTTGCGATTGGATCCGGTAAATTCCAAAAGTCTTTTCGACAACCCAAGTCGAATAACAGCTGTGTCTTGGTAGCGCCATGACTAACGAGGAATGAAAACGTGGGAAAGTTCATTAATTCGTGGCCTGGTATAGTTGGTTCGACTAGAGTGTCGGCCGGGACTGTAAGATAACAAGTAGTGTCGATGATTGAGAGGGTGCAAATACCTCCTTTACCAGGAAGCTTGATTATCTGTGTGGACATGGCCATGGCAGTGAGGCGAATGAGAGAGTAGGTAAGTGAGATATGAATTGTGAGTGTGATGAATCAATAGACTAGAAGCTGTCATAAATGAAGATGTCAGGGTATTTGTATCAAGCTTGATTGTAACGTTCGTCCTGGCTCGGATTTAAATTCCGAGTTCACTATGGCATTGAATCGACGACGGAATGCCTACCCTATAGCTTTGCCCTAGCGATTCTCTTTCTCAAAGGAAATCAGTAAAAGCTGCAAGTAGATTACAATGATAGCTTTCAAGTCTGTGATGTAATGTATAGAGTTTTAAGCCTGATTTCTTACTTTTGCATGTCACGATTAGTAGGCAGTTACCATCTAAATATTCGAGAAAGACCTTCGATAGTCTCAGTCTATAGACCACCGACATAAGTCTCATAAAGGTTGAGATCATGGGTGATGATGGGGATGATATTCTGTCACATGTACCGCTAAGAGGCAATGATACCTTTCCGTTCTATTTCAACAATCATTTAATTCTCCATAGGACCCAACCCCATCTCCTGAGCAAAGAAAAGTGATCGATCATTCTGAACCCATCCAGTAAAATCCTGAAACTTTGGCGATGCCTCCAGTGTCGTATTTTCTTCCATCTCCACTGACTGTTGCGCATCATCATCATCATCATCATCATCATCGTCGTCGTCGTCGTCGTCCCCTTGTGAGAATAGTATAGGCATAAAGCATCCAGTCCTGTTGATCAAAACCCGCAATTTAGCAGGAAAGTCCTTCTCCACAGGTAACCGATCTTGACTCAGGCTTAGGTCTATCGTCAGTGCCATTTTAAGATAATGTGTCGGATTCAGCGCAATCACATCTGTTGGTTGCTCCGGCAGCTCGTGTCGCTCGTCATTCGTATCCCTGTATGTCGTCGGCGGCCCGAAGTATGTACACTCCATGAAATACCTGATTGCTCTTGTGATCCAGTCCACCCCTTCGTACCTTGGCTGATATTCTCGCATGGCGTCGATGAGAATGTTCAGGCTATTCTGTCTTGCCACTCTTCTTGACTGATCATCTGATGATTTGCAAGACATCGTTCTTGGGGATAACTTAACGTCCAGTAGATGAAGCGCCAGTGGAAGCGCAGTACAGCCCACTGCACTACTTGGTAGCCGGTGTGCCAGCCCGAGCTTGAGAAGCTCGCCAAGTCTACCAGTGATGTCTGTGGCGGCGTTCCAGAGATCCATTTGCGCTCTCTCAACTGTCGGTAGCTGAAGCCGTGTACTGCCATACGGAGTGAAGAAGTTGCATGCCACATCCAATAGTAACTCGCAATTACAGAGTGTCACTAATGCAGAGCTGTCGTACAAGTCAGTCATAGTAAAGAAGAAGTGCTGAGGCTGCGTCTTACTGGTAATAGATCCAGACGAGATTGGCAAACATCAAAACAGAACCTTGTGGCTTTCGTCCCTCAAGGCGACCATGCTGCGTGCTGGCCATCACCGGTGAAGATGCCACTGCTTTGGCGGCCCAGGTCTCTAAATCCTTCTTGCACTCGTAAACCTGCAGCGTTCTCCTGGAAGTATCGCGAGAGTCGCATGTCGTCAAATCTCTCGTCGAGTGTGCTACTGTCAAGACGTCGGAGAGACAAAGACAAAGTTCTATCATCAGAAACATTACAGTGATGAGAGAATGCTTTGTGTTGGCGTCGTAAACACGGGAGCGCTCAATCTCGTTCGAAAAGTCATCATAGGATATGGCGCAGCTTGCATGACGATCGAGGTAGTCTCGCGATACCTGAATGTTTCGACGAACGCAGAGAGACAAGATTCGATCTCGAATAACGCAGCACCACCAGATCCGTCGTAGTGTATTGTCGTGTTTCCGCTGTCCGAGTGAAGCAAAGTCAAGACTATTGAAAGTACTCGTACGCTTGTGCGCCTTTAATGCTTTGGCATGCTGGATGGCATGGTTCAGCCAAAGACTGTTTGAATTCTTTTCACCACAACCGAGTGAGGGACACCAGTAGGATAACAACAGAGCACTCTGCGCCATCAAGACATGGTCAGTTTGAGTTTGCATAGTATAAAGAGACTGTCGAGGTTTGTTAGTTACGGGCTAAATATCTGGTCTAGATGGTATGGTGGAATTACCTTTGCTCGCTTGTAGAAGGAGGCTTTTGCCTGGCGAAGATTCCCAAACCCCAAGGCCTTGACATCCTCCTCGGCAACAAACTATGTCAGATCAGCATCAGTTATTGAATGGACATGTCAGTGGACTTACTGGACAGGCAGCAAATAGCATCGCCTGAAGAAGGAGAATGTCAGGGCTCTTGGTCTCGTCCGTTGTAGTGAACGTATCCCAAAAGTCGCCCTCGTTCAAGACTGGCAGCATCGGATGGACACAGAGAAAGTAGTGCTCCATGAACCTTTCTAAGATTGGTTTCGTCGGGATCGTATAACAGTCATCAGAACCAAGTCCCAATGCGCAAGGCAACGCGCTCTGAGTACATCTGATGTTTTCCCAGCATCCGTCGCTGACGAGAGGTGCTGTCACTTCACCATGGACATTTTCAGGATGCTGGAACAGGGCTGCCCCGATCGATGCCCGGCGACGGCTTCCAGTGAGTTCGTCCACGATGGAAGATGCAGGGGGCTCGAAGCCTTGCTCAGCATATAGAGCATTATGAAGTGGTGTCGGAGGTTTCCCAGAACTATCCAACAACTGCAAGGATAGGTAATCATCATCCATGCTTTCATCCAACTCGGGCGACGGTTGTTTCGACGAGCGACCTCCTGATGTACTGTAACAGCATGATTAGCGAAAGAGGCAACAGCTACAGAACCAAATCACCATACGGTTTTGGCGCACGAGGAGCCACGACACAATTCGTTGAGTCGAACCGACAATTACTGCATGGCTGAGAGGTTCGGGTGACATCACATCGGACCTTGCGCTTTCGACAGTTCATACAAGCCTTTGCGGCTCGTCGTCTTGATGTTTTCCTTGTGGAAGAATGGTGTAGCGGAGAGGTACTACTCATTTTGCAGGACATAGGATGGGATGAGATGTGTTATTGACCCGAGGTAAGGATTGCTGGGTTCGGGATTGACTATATGCTATGATCTTTTCTCGTATTGTTCTTTTCCAGTAAGATTCACCGGTGTTTGCCCTTATCGGAAACTAAAGGTCGCGGGATTCATTTCCGCGGCTTGGTCATGTGGAGGTTGACCTGACTCAGTGTACAGCATTTAGATACGAATAGCTTGATAGAATTGTCAGTTAGATAGACTGGAGTATTCTATCTACATAGTGACCCCGCCAGATCTATTACTCACGCTACGCTCTTTCATGTGGTCGTTGATAATGTTACTGGCATTGAGGCTCCTCCATTTGGTAAGGGGACAGATACGTTGGATCTTATAATGAATTGCTCGAGATATCATGTGCTCTCGTATATATCATCAGCACCATGCTCCTAGCTTCAGAAACCACACTAGATCACTAGAAAAACGTCATCTGCTCACTAACATACTTGACACGTTAGATTAGCTGATTACCTTCTAGTTGCAGCACCATGTAGTATCACAACCACCACACTCTCCTAGTCGTAAAGTCTGCTGATCTTCAATCACTGCATTTATTGATACGATACTTCATAAGACAATCGGCTGACGAAGACTCTGACTCAAGATCCCATACTCTATGTAGCTCAACCAGATATAGGATGGAATACGTCTCGGAAAAGGTTCCCGGAAAACCATATCCCAACTCCAAAAACATAATATACAACTCCTTTAAAACCCCACACCTTGCACCTCCTCGACATCGGAGCGCACTCCAAGCCTCTCAGGATGAACTTGGAGGTTCGACATCCATCTCCTCTTGAACAGCCATCATCTCACCAGGCGCGTCACGCACAACATTTGCTGTTGGTATGTGTGTCCCCTCGAGCAGCTGATGATTGAACCAATCGATCGGCGGAATAATCTCATTCATCAAATCGAAATCTGTCTCGCCTGAGAAGGACCACATATCATGGGATTGGTCCTCGAGGTTGTGGTCGTCAAAGCTTATAGCGTCGAGGTCTAAAGCCCGTTGCTCAAGCAAAACAGGTTGGCCACTGACAGGTAGAGTAGGTGTAGTGAAGCTCGGCGTAAGGAATATGTCGGCTGATATCGAGGTTCGATGTCTCTGCTTAGGCCGGCTATCCTCACTGAGCTCATGGGGATTACTGGACATGCTGAAGCTCGGACGCTTTGTTCCAGCTCTTGGACCCCGTCTGGCCGTCGCAATTCTCTGCCATTCACTCTTGACAAGAATGATGACTTCGAGCGCTCTAGTCGCGTTTCCAAAGCATCGGCCAATCTCCCCTAGTGAGTGACAGCAAAGCTGTAGGTCACTCAGAGAATGCCGTGATTCGCTGTAGGCACGTGTACAAATATCGTGGATGAAGATGAGAGACGCAGTGAGAATGATGTGGACAATTTGTACGTTTGTGCGTCGAAACGAGTGTTGATTCTGGTAACATCGGAGGATCTCGGCTACCTCGTGGGCTGCTGAGACACAGTCACTCGGGACGCTTCCCATAGCTGCTCGGCTCTCGGTCGTGTCGAGTGAGGCTATCTGGCGGACAAGACGACATGATAGATATGGTCGGTAGAGGAAAATCAGGGTAGCATAATATTGCATGCTGGTTGTTGTGAGTACAATACCAAAAAGGGGGGGTATGTAGTGATACAAAGAAACTTACTGAAGTTGAAGGATGGCAGGATGATTAACCTTGCTCGAGTCAATGTTGTCGATTCGGAGAAATGATGACAGGTTTGCATGCCATTGTAGCATGTCTTGCTTGATCTTGACAAGAAACTTGACCAGATCGCTCAGGTCCATCGTTTCCCCTGCATATCTATCACCATCAAGTTAGTCTCTATTAATGGAATTATAGACGATAACAGTACAGTGTAGTGTTTATCTGCCGCATAAACTCGCAGAGCGTGACGTTGGCTGTCGTACAGGCACGGATCGGGAAGAGGATACCAGCCTTTTGCTCTCGAGGCTGCCAGGCAGTAGTCGGGTAGGATTTCCAAGTCTTGCAGTCATCCTCTGTCAATTCGGCCTCCAGCTTCGGAATGGTGATGTTCTGGATGCCCAATCCCCATGGCCGGCCAGCATAGAGGTTCCACATACTATTATTTACAAGGTCAGCATCAATTCACGTTGTGATGGTGACGGAGCGTACTGTTCATGGATGAATACCCCCCAGAAAGCTGTTTGTCGAATCTCCATGTCGCGCTGCGACAAAAGTCCATTGTTAATGTGCTTGGTGATGTCCAGATGAAGGCCTAAATCGGCACTCAATCTAGTAGCCATGCCTAGAAGCGTATTGTTAGCATCGACTCGTAAAGCCAGTGAACAATTACACATTGACGAACCGCTGTAAAGCCACCCACGGGCATCTCTCGTGAATGCAGCCTCTGTGGCACTCATAATGACTAGTGCTTGAACGGTTGCAACTGTAGGACTATCCATCTCGACGTCCAGGAGTGCTTTCGCTCGTGAAGAGAAGAACTCAGGCGCAGGCTCGGGAACGTGGAGGTTCTCTCCAGTGGCTAGACTGGCGCCGATTGCGCAACTCGATGGGTCAGTCGTTGTGGCATATGGTGCTTCAAACCTGATAGCTTACATGGCATTATTGAGGGTTTCGGAATAATACGGACTGTTTGTCTCTTGCAGTAGACAACGTCGCTTCTCGGCAAAAAATGTGTCTTGATCAACGACGTGTATTGCTGGGTCCTCCCAAGCAAAGTAGAGGTTCGCGAGATGGGCTTCCATGGCCAAAGGTACTTCCCTATCGAGTCCCAATCGCCGAAGAACCTGGATACCTTCGATTGACACGCGGCGGAACGATGGGCTAGACAGTGATTGGAGTCCATCAGAATGTACATGCAGGTTGGACGTTGGCCCATAATATCGCAGCTGCCCATCTTCGACGATTCTCAGTGCGCCCATTCGTGCTGAGAGGATGTCTGTGATGCTGCCGTCTTCGTCGTCAGGATCTTGTGGGCCGCCCGGGGGAGGCTTTGTAGGCTGTGTATTCGACGATTGTGATCTGTCGATCAGTACAAAATGATCATCTGGGTTCGGGGCCGTGGCTCGAGTTGTCTCGGTGTCACTCGTTATTCCTGATCCCTGCACAGGTTGGTAGGACTCGGTATCGATTAAGGTTGGTGTAAGGCCTTGTAGAAGCATTGGAGTCTCTCGGTCCGACGGGTTACTGCCGTGACCAATCTTTGGTTCGTCGTCTTGATCTTGGTCCGCATCGGCCCAGGATTGTGTTTCCGACGCAGTCGATCTGCATTTGGACAAGGGGACCGATCTAGCCGGTGAGCTAGGTGATGGCTGAGGCTGATCAATGTTGTGCTCTCGCAGAACACCCTCGAGCTGAGTGATGCGCTCTTCAAGATGGATGATGGCCCTCTTGGCCGATACCCTGCAACACGACAAACGGGTCAGCTTTGGTATAATTTGGACTTATCCTGTAGCTGATATTCAACAGCATAATGGCCTCGTGCTGTTATCATATCATCACGTACCTTCGCATATCTCCATCAGCATTGTAGGAACACTCTAGCTTGGAATTTATACAATTGGAGCAAACGTCGTTTCCATCACACTGCAACACAATGAGTAAAATAGAAAATTTCAGGAATTGAACAATGCAGTAATTCTCTCACCTTGACTTTTCGCCTCTTACAGTTGAGACATGCGCTTTTGACATATTTGTGTCCTCCCATTATATCGATGTACAAGAATTGATTGGTGATCGAAATCAGAAGGAGAAATGGGAGAACCAAGAGAATGGGAAGAGCCGTTGGATGCATAGAACAAGATGAAAGACACACGGACCACAACGATAGATGATTACTCCGCGTTTCCATCACTTGAATGCTGGGGAAAAGCTAGAGATTAGTCTACCCATTAGCCAAATGCGGGGGTGGACATGACATGTGCCATGTAACTACGGATATCTACTCTGAATCTAAGAGGAACCAGGCTTGGGCATGAAGATCCTATCTCCACCCAAATCACCCAATAGAGAGGTGTGGTACATGGGTATGTCGAGGAGGAGAGAAGGGCAAGTTCACAATCAATTTCATAGTTGAGACATGATGAAAGACGCCGTAACAAGCAGTTGGCATCACCTCTACATTGAAGTTGCTGACATATCTGTCTGATTGGGTTGGATGCCAAAATAGCGAGACGTCCGTCCTCGTAACTACAAACGAGACACAAGTTTTATACCAAAACCAGTGTTTACTGGTTCAAAATGACTTGACTAGAAAGAATGACCATATCATTCATATACAATTCGAACTGAAGAACAAAGAGACACTGAATATTAACTGACACAACCTGTGAACATATTGCTAGTCCACCTCGACGGGTCTCGACACCCTCCCGTGACCCGAGGGCCTATCCATGCCCACGGGGTAAGCATCTGGACTGCCCTGGTAAAGGCAGTAGGGTCGGAATCTAGTTCCACGGAAATCACCTTTGCATCCGCACAGCCTCACATCCGAACAAGCTTCTCCGTCGCTTCATGATGGCTTACTCTGACCGGCCCCCCTGAGCCCTTATTTTCGGTAAGTGGCAAGTTTTGAAATAGAAAAGGGTTTTCATCTACAGCTGTCTTAATAGTTACTATCAAACATTAGCTTATCAATTCTTGAGCAATATACACTCATCATTCAGACCCTGTGATAATGCATCGGTGTAGCACAACGCCAAACATGTCTACGCCCAATGTGGTTATCGTTGGTGGAGGGGCCGCTGCCATCTCCATGGCGCATACTCTGAAGCAGAAACTTGGCTTCAACAACTTTGAGGTATGTCTTTTTCACGCATCTTATACCAACAAGGTACTAACGTCCATGCAGATCTACGAGAAGCGAGAAGGACTAGGGGGTACTTGGAGAGTTAACACCTACCCAGGATGGTTCGTCTGCCTCTTTGTTCCTATCTGTCACTTTCCCTTGTCGTACTTGCTATTCAGTGAGTGACACGAAGTAGCTAACTTAATATACACAGTGGTTCAGACGTTCCTATCCATCTTTATTCTTTCAGCTTCAATCTCAACCCCAACTGGACTCAAGCACTAGCAGATCAGGAAGAGATACTCACATGTAAGACTCTCATCACATTTCTCACTATCACGCTCTCACACTTCATCATTTACTCCCCATTAAAAGCCAACAGACAGTTGACATTGGCACAGATGTTGAAAATACCGTGGACAAGTTCCATCTCCGCAGTCACTTCACTTTCAACACTGAGTGCACTGGTGCTGAGTGGGTGAATAACGAATGGCATGTTCATTTTGTCAACTCTGTAACTGGCGAAAAGTTTACAAAACGATGTACCCTTCTCCTCTCCGCCGTTGGAGGCTTCTCCATCCCCCGACCAGCCAGATTCTCTGGCATGGGTAAATACAGGGGCAGAATCTTCCACACTGCCGAATGGGATCACACCTTTGACTGGAAAAACAAAGCTGTGGCTGTCATCGGCAATGGATGCAGCGCCGCTCAAGTTGTGCCATCCATTGCACCAGGTGTGAAGAAGCTCGTCCAATACGCCCGCAGCCCTCAATGGTATCATCCTCGACCCAACAGGTTATTCTCAACCTTTGACAAATTCTGCTTCCGCTATTTGCCGTTCTGGCAGCGATATCATCGACTTGATCTTTTTCTACAAACCGACAACCTTGCCACTGTATACGGACCCGACGAGAGACAGGTCAAGAAACGGCTGGCTACCGAGAATGAAGCAAAAAAGTACATCCTCGCCGAAGCACCCAACAAGTACCATCATTTCATTGTTCCTGATTTCCCTCTCGGTTGCAAAAGGCGAATTTACGACCCCGGCTACTTGGCCTGTTTGCACCGAGATAACGTGGAGCTTCTTCCCGAGGGCATACAAGAGTTTACTGAGACTGGTTTGATCAGTGAGACGGGCAAGGCCGAGGACTTTGATGCTGTCATTCTGGCGACAGGTTTTGACGTCCAGTCGTTCCTCGCACCTATGACCATCACTGGCAAGACTGGCGAGGAACTCCAGAACCAGTGGTCCAGTCGACGAGGTGCTCAGGCATACATGGGGACTTTTGTTCACAACAACCCCAACTTTGCTATTCTGTAAGAGTGCCCATCTTCTCCTTTGGTTATTTGATTATTAACTGACTTGCTCTAGCTTTGGACCAAACACCTTTCCCGCTTTCAACTCTGTCATCTATGCTATCGAAGTGCAAGTCGCTTACATCACATCTGTGCTCGTGAAACCGGTCATCGATGGCTACACCGATGTGGTCGAGGTCAAGCAAGATGCCGAGGAGGACTTCATTCAGGAGCTTGACCGCCAACTCGGCCAGACTGTCTTTTCCGCAGGATGTAGCAACTGGTACATCAACAAGGCTGGCCGTAACTCTGCCGCGTGGCCTGGCCTGGCGGTGACTTTCTGGCAGGCTACTTTCTTCCCCAAGTGGGATCACTTCCTTATGTCGGGAGGGTCTCCCTTCTGGTTGGTTCGCAAGACTTGGAGGAATGTGAAGACTACTTCGCCTCTTGTTTGGTTGGTTCTGGCTGCTGGTACTTGGTTCACAGTTTCGAAGGGGTTCTGGACGATTCCTAGTCCGGTCCAAAACCTATTTCGTCAACTGGAACTTTGAGCAGGAGTCAGGCTGTATGGTAACAGCGTTTATCAAATTAATCGATGTATAAATTCCCTTTGGAGTAATATTTGGGTGTTCGCGAGCAAAGTTTCGTTTACTTATGCTTCTATAAGCCGCATAGGAAGGTTGCCGTGAGATAAGCAGTACGTTGCCAGTTAATCCAAGCTAGTTTAATGTTTAAACATAGAGAGTGTCCTTCCAATGTAAATCTTACATCGAAACCCCCTGATACTTCCATTGCAATGACACCTTTTATTGTATGGAACTATTACTGTGCGTAGTGTTCGAGGCAGTTTACAATCACGAAGGTCTTCAAAGATGATTTTGAGCAGACAGATACATATGTTTTATTTCTTCAACACCAGCTAACTATTACTTGGAATGGAATGCCGGCAGCTCTTCAGCATTCTCGAAATCTGCTTCTGCACTGAATTGAGTCCATGACTCAAGAATAGCAAGTGTCTGAACACACTTTTCCCTCATCACCGCTACAGACTCTGCCCCTAGCGGAATACGCAACGGCAAGTTTACAGCCTGCTGCGGTGTGAGGTTCTCCAACCTCGCAATATCCACGATTTTCTCTGCAGCTCGTACAGGGTCCCCAGGTTGCCGGCCATGAGATTCAGTCAGACTTTGGGCTAGAGCATTCTTTACTTGAGCGTAGTCAGCGATGCCTTGCTCCGAGTTCAGCTTCCCGTTATCGCCTTTTTGCCCGAGGATGCCTGTACGGAACCGGCCGATGACAAAGAGGTGGACTCGGATACCGAGATCAAGCACCTCCTTGGAGAGAGACTCGACGGCCCCTGTGTCATGTGTGTCAGTACGGATGTATACGAGTCATTTCCTCGTGAGTACAAAGCCTAGGGAGACTCACCATCCAAGGCACATTTGGAGGAAGCGTATAGTCCTCCTGCCGCTGCACTATGCCAGCCTGCTATACTTCCCATAAACATGATGGTGCCCGACTTTTGGGAACGCATGAACGGAAGAACAGCTCGAGTCGTGTTCATAGCTCCGAAGAAGTTGGTTTCGTACTCGGTCAGTGTCTCCTGCGGACTACATGCCAGTAAGATACAGAACAGAGATTGCATCAACAGGGATTCAATCTTGACACATACCAGAGTTCTTCCCAAACCCCTGAAACCACATATCCCGCATTGTTTACCAAGACGTCAACTCTGCCAAAGAGGGAATGGGCCTCTCTGACTTTTGAGTTGAGCACATCCTGCGCTGCTGTGACATCGAAAGAAAGTGTTCTCACATTGCTGTGACTTTCCACATATTTTAGAGCAGAGAGCTGTCGAGCTGTTGCGATGACCTTGTCACCTCGTGCCAGAATTGCCAAGACTAGACATTTACCGAGACCGCTGGAACAGCCAGTCACAAGCCAGACTTTCGGTTCGCGGGACTTCATGGGTTTTGTGATGATATCGTTCTTAAATTTCATTGTAATATTTGCCTCGTTTTGATTTGGTCTTGTGTCGTGGGGGGGGGG
>JABFEV010000695.1:0-44826 GCA_013618395.1 Fusarium domesticum | reverse complement strand
CACCTTGACAGACCCCCATGGTAGCGGGGCAATAGAATAGCTGCAATTGGCCTGTAAGAATCCTCCCGTGGTTCGAGACTATGGACAGCCGGGATATGTCACTCGTTTATCGCACCATGCCAATCATCTTGAGCTTGTGATTCGAGATTGGTTTAGCCTTGGACGGATCTGGCAGCGCCCTGGCGGGGAGGAGACCAGGATGGCGTATCATGTTTGATCAAGTTGTCCTGCTGCCTCGTTGGAGCCAGTTCATTGGTTTTGAGTTGCGTAGCTTGGTGATCGAGAATGCCTTGTTCGTATCTTTGCCACTGCCACCCCCAAGCCTTGACCTGCTAGTTTTTGAGGCTTGCTTGCCAGTGACACTTGATGGTGTGCTCGTCAATCTCGGCGATTTCGTGCCACACCCTTTGCCCTGATGACGCTCCGGGGTCAATGGCAGGCACTTGTTAGGCGTCTCCTCCTGTGGGCTTTTTGGTGGACGATGTGTCAATGAGTATTGCATTTGGTTTAATGCTGATTTCTTCTTCTTCTTCTTCTTCTTCTTCTTCATTTCTCTGCTTGTTGCTTGGAGCAGAACTCTTGCCTTTGATTTGCGGATCAGGTCAAGGCCACGGGTGATGGTGTTGACTTAAGTATTGGCCTAGATGATGTTGTTTAGCGGATGAAAGGCGTAAACTCCGTTCCCAGTCAGTGAGGGAGTGCCTTAGTAGTGCTTTGCCATATCGACCTAAATCACTGGGTGTAATAGCCTACCTACTACTAATAATGAGCCCAATCTTTTCCTGGAAGGCAAGAACCAGGGCTACTACAACTAGTGACCTTGCACCTTCCCGCTCCCGGGTGCGTAGCAAAGGTATGGCAGGCAGACAAGCAACGGCAGGAACGGAAATCAAAGTCAAACTCATCCGGCCTCCACGCCGTCGCAAATCGAGACAGATTTACCACGCGGCAACAAAGACCGAGCCTTTGGCGGATTTATACTATTCACACCTCGTTCGCTTACATGACTTGAAGAATCCCCTGCTTGGTCCTCGAATAATTAATTGGAACCACGACTTTAAGACGCTTGAAAGAACCCACTCGGGTTCGAGTTTATAACCTAAGATGCTTCCCTGGCCTGGTACAGGCACAGATACAAACCTTTTACCATGGACTCTGAACGCCCCATCACTCGAGTCGAGAAGCGTCAAGCAGTTCAAGCAGTTCAAGATGCCTCCATTGTCGCCAGATCAGACCTATGGCCTCCATATCGCCGCCATGGTTTCGGCATCTCTTAGTATCACCGCAGGCCTCATGGCATCAGTCTGGTTCTTTCGCATGAGGAGGAGTTTTCGACACGAGTAAGTGCCTTCCGAGAGAGACCATGAACTCGGTCGGGTGTCACCAAGGCCCATCACTAATCACCTGGACAGCCTCATCATGATGCTAATCTTCAGTGACATGCTGAAAGCATTCTGGGTCCTGGTTTTTCCTTCCGTCGAACTGGTCCATGGCTCAATCAAGTCAACATCGGCCTTCTGTCAGGCCAGCGGATTCTTCTTCTCACTATCTATCGAACTGTCTGATCTTTGCGTCGCCATGATCTGTATACACACCGCCCTTTACATCTTTCGCGGCGAACAAGGACTCTACCCTTTCCGAAGATACGTCCACGCCCTCTGCGCCATCGTTCCTACCCTTATGGCTTCTTTGGCTTTTATAGAGTCTCCGGGATATGTAAATACCGGTCAATTCTGCTACCTCCCCCTAAATCCTATGTGGAAGCGTTTGGCTCTCAGCTGACTTTAGCCGTAATATTTTTTCTATGCTTAGCTATATACGTCTACGTGAGAGTCTGGATGCAGCGGTTCGGTTCTAATCACAAAGACTCAAAGAACACACTGTCTCGAGTCTTTGGTATGGATTACCTAGGCACCAGCAACCCCCATCCTCTGCAAACACAAGCAACTTCGGTTCCGGCAACTCCGCTTTCCAAGACTCATGGACTTATCCAGTCTCCTATATCGTCCCCGGAAGAAAACACTATTGTTGTTGGTGAGGATCTCAGCCGCCAAACGTTATCGACGATGAACATGGATCAAATGAACATTGCAGTCCCGGCGCTTGCACACCCCTCTGCCAGCAAGCTGCATTCAGCCAGAGCTGAACGGATACCCTCATTTCAAAACTGGTCGTCAAGTCAACGTGGCCACGAGCTGGGCAACTCTGCTGACCAGTCAGAAAGACCCTCCGATGTGAAAGCTCGAGTCTCGCTGGGAACAACGCGCTGGGACTCTGATGGTATGACGGCACCGTTCGAAATACAGCCACACGAATTCTTACGATTATCAGTTCCTGCCGGAAATAACGACGCGTTCCCAAGACTTACAGAGACTTTTGAAGGTTACCAAAGCCGATCACTAGACTTGGCAGCTATCGTGCCGTCTCGAACTCCATCACTTCGTAATCTCTTCACCGTGCTAAAACACACACCAAGTGACATAAGCTACGATTCGAATATGATTCTCGCACAATCCGACATTGATTCAAGCGGAGTGGTAAAAACACGCGAAAATATTCTTCGACAACTTCACCTACTATTTGTGTACCCATTGGTATACGTAGCCATCTGGATTCTGCCATGTATTGTCCACTTGACGGGATTTGGAAAGGGGGCTCCCTACGACATGAGGGTGGCGAGTCTGGTATCTTTGTGCCTTCATGGATTCGCCGACACTCTTGTCTTCTCCTTAAAAGAAAAGCCCTGGAAGCATGCTAAACCATTCAGCATCAACTGTTTTAAATTCTGGAGACAGCGGGAAATGATGCATGCCGCAGGTCCTAGAGCTGGGCGTACGAGAGAGGAGATGGTGATTGACGGGAGGCTCGCCAGAAAGAGACGCGACCAGGAGGAGGCTGATCAAAAGCTTCAGCGACAAGAATGGCAGGGTATCCAACCCGTTGGTAAACCGTCGTCAGAGTGGTGGGACAATCAAGGCTAGTAGTACGAGCTACCAGGGACGGAAGAACGATCAGTCCGCACGCGCAACAGCGCGATTATCATGGTGCGGCTACAGTGACGGCGCATGTGATAACATAGAGGAGATACCCAGGTTCGGAAGTCGGTTTCAGATCAGGATGAGGCTCAGCAGGGGCTTTTAGGGAGTTGCATTGATGGGCGTTACAGCATATACATGGTATAAAGACGGCATTTTGGGTGTTTGAATTACCCATGGTTCTTTTTGGTCAAATAACAGTAATTTCGACTCGGGCTATTTCTTTTATACTGTAAGTAATATGTCGAATTCAGCGCTACTAGAAATCTATCTACGATATTTTTCCACCATTCTACTACTATTTCTATGTACTTGCCTGAAATATTGAAAAGCTGTTCCTTTATAAATCATGTAAATCGCCATATATCATAGCCTTTCTATTTCCACACATGACCCTCCCGTATGTCAAGTCTCGGAGCTATTCAGAACATTGGCATTCAACCATCCCTCATAAAGTTCAGAAACGCCTTTGCAATGGCGACTCCATCGTGAGGCGTAGGCGCCCGCTTCATGCCATCCTCGTACACCTCATCCGTGAAGATTCCAACCGTATGTCGGTTGAACAAGACTTCGGAGATAATCTCTTCCGTAAACTCGGGATGGCCCTGCACCGTGATGTAGCGTCCGGGAGAGTAGAAGCCTTGAACTTGGCAGATTTCGTTGGATCCGAGGGGGATTGAGTCGGCGGGGAACTCGTGGACGATGTCCTTGTGCATCTGGTGGATGCGCTGTAAAACATGTGTTAGTCAAGCGCATGTCTTGTTCTTGGGCAGCAAAGACTGCAGAATGGACACTTACCATCTTTTCCAACCCGAAGATTTCCTTGCCCTTGTCTGTCAGATCAACCTCCGTCACAGCAACCTCCCAGCCCTTATCACTCCTCCCCAACTTTGCGCCCGCAGCACGTCCGATAATCTGATGACCGAAACAAACTCCCACAACCCTCACCCTCCCACTATCGATAGCCTTCTTTGCGAACTCAACCAACTTGATAATCCAGGGATCGTTGTCAAATGCCGTATGTCTCGAACCGGTAATAAGCACAGCGTCAACATCCTCGAGCGCAGGGTAAGAGTGTATATCGTGGACCACGTCGTAGCCCTTAATCGTGACCAGATCGTCGAGGTTCTGAGACGGGCTCATGGACTGGGCCGCGGCGTCGAGAAGGGCTGTAAAGACCCCCGTGTAGCCGCCATATCGATCGCGGGTCTGTGGCTGGGGCGTGTCGGCCTCAAGGATTGCGAGACGGAGAGGAGGCATTGTGGAGTTGTTTGTGAGCGAGGTATCGGTGCTGCGGATGTATAGCAGTGCGGTGATGAGGAGAAGGAAGAGAACAAGAGGGAGTTTTCGTGCGGAATACGAGAACATGTAGATTGGAGGTTCAAGGGTTTCTAGAGCCGGTTCCGGGGTCTAGTGGGATTTATATAGAGGGGTGAGTAATGGAGTCCGGATAAGTCTGGATGTGAATATCAGCAGTGATTAATTAGAGCAACATAATTAAGGCGTCTGAATAGCGCAATTGTCTTTTTTAGATGTAGTTTTTTAACATGTCTTGCCACTAACTGAGACATGTATATATGCTCTTGATTCAAACCCCCCGCTATCGGGAAGGAGGACAAAACGGCAGAATCACCAAGTAAGGCGGTGAAAAAGCCTTGGCACCTTTAGATTCAAAGCACAACATTATAACAGTCTACCTAGTTGTAACATCTTTTAAGGATCGAGTCATTTTTACCAGAAAAGACGACAGGCTATTCATAGAATACATGCTATGCATATATGGTCTGACTCAAATTGCTCATCTTCTCCTGTCTTTATTTGTCTCGTGATACATAATCTCTCTGATTGGCTGGACTCGAGTTGACGTCGGGGGAGTGTTGCAGAGACCCGGGGCGTTTTCTATAATAATCTGTCACTTTTTCATTACCGTCACAGCCTTTAAACTGACAGACTTCATCCTTTTCCTTATCATCAGAACATAATTTGCGTTGCGCTTTTATTCTCTGGGGCGGCTGTTCTTATTCTTTTTTTCCTTCTAAGCGCATTAAACGTTCTATTAACCACTTCTTTTTTCGAAAAGACTTCGCCATATATGCGCTTCTCTACCCCTGCTTTTCCTTCTACGTCTCGCATCATGACTTCCAGACCTTCGTTACGATCTTTTCTCGCGGCTGCGAGGTCCGAACTTTCGACTCCGGCGGCGCAGAGAAAGAATCCTCTGACATTTGTTGTCGGGAACGAATCTGCTGGTAAACACTCAAAAATATTCCTTTAAATCCGAGCAACTTTTAGGTTCTAATAGGGCGCAAAGATCTTGATTCGTTATGCTCGGCCATCGTCTACGCTTATATCCGCTCAAACTCCCCGCCTCATGCTCTTCATATCCCTCTTTCTAACCTACCCCGCGATGACCTCGGTCTCCGCACCGAGATGACTGCTGTGCTCAAGCACGCGGACCTTACCCTAAAGGATCTTCTCACTTTGTCCGAGCTCCCTGATCTGGACCCCAAGGATACCCGCTGGTTGCTCGTGGACCACAACTCCCTCACTGGCCCTTTGAAGAAGTTCTCCGGACAGGTCTTTGGCTGTGTCGATCATCACGCCGATGAGAATACCGTGCCCCAGAGTGCGGACCCTCGAGTTGTTGAGCCGTGTGGAAGCTGCATGAGCTTGGTTGTCGAAGAGAGCCGCGATGCGTGGAAGGACCTAGCGAACCACAGTGTCGAGGGTAGCGATGCAGCAACCGAGGACGAAAAGCTCGCCAAGATAGGACTCGCTGCTATTCTCTCCGATACCATTAACCTAACGGCCAAGGAGAAAGTACGAGAAAAGGACCCCAGGGCCGTATCGTTCCTCCAAGAGCGCATCCGCGATGATTCATTCAACCGCAACGCTTACTACGATGAGATCTCCACTGTCAAGGAAGATATCTCAACCCTATCCTTCCGCGACATCTTCCGCAAGGACTACAAGGAATGGGACGGCCAAGGTCTCAAGCTTGGCATCAGTTGCGTAGTCCAGGACTTTGACTACCTCGTTTCCAAAGCCGACGGCCCTCTACCTTTCCTCCGCGACTTCGAAGCCTGGACCAAGGAGCGTAACCTCGACGTAGCGGCCATCATGACGACGAGCCACCCTGGCGGAGAGTTCCAGCGGCATCTACTCGTGTGGGGGCGCAGCCAGGAGGGTCGCGGGGCGATGGGGAGGTTTGTGAGCGTCGGGGAGAAGCTGCAGCTCGAGACGTGGAACAAGGGTGAGCTGGATGACGGCAAGGAGAGGATGGCGTGGAGACAGAGGGATCTGGCGGCGAGTAGAAAGCAGGTTGCGCCGTTATTGAGGGAGGCTCTCAAGACGAGTTGACTGTGGGTCAAGATGTAGGCGGTAACGATTCTTACTGTAATCAAATGAAACTCATACAGAACTTGAATGCTCTTTTGGTTATATGTCTGGTGTTACATAGTGTTGTTACATTGTATGTTTTTTTAAAACGCCTCGCCTGTGTGCATCCCACATCTGGACGCATGCAGCCATCCGGCCACGCCACCCTACCTGACGTCCCCTCAAGATAGACCCCGTCTTACAGATTCCGTCACCCCATGACTTGCTAAGACGTGCCAGCCACCGCCTGGGCCAATGACCCAGTAGCCTGGTCCCTGGCCGCCTGTGCAATGAGCTCCGCCCTCATCGCCTCCACCTCCCGCAGGACCTTGAGAAACTCTCGGTTCTGGAGTCTTCGCTTCTGGATGAACCGCAGCTTCTCGACATACCTGAAAGTATTGGGTTGCGTCATCATGCTTTCTGCCTTGGGATCTGCGACGAGGATGCACGCTTTGAGGGAGTCGTACAAGGAACCGATCGGCCAGACTGGAGGGTCCTGGCTCATCATCTCGGGGTAGACCCAGCGGAGAGCGTCGATGCACATCTTTTGACTGCCCGTCAACGCCATGGCGCGATAGGCGAGTTCGTAATGTTTAACGTCTCGAGCCATTTTGAAGCGGGGTGGCATTCGAAAGACATCCCAGAAGCGTGACCAATCCTGTCGGTGCGCGTATGCGGTCATCAGGCGAAGGATCTGAGCGTCGTCAAACTGGCATCCCTTTTGCGACATGAGAGACTCAAGGTTCTTCTGAGCTCGTTGAAGTTCTGGTCCATAGGCTGGGGAGGACACACCGGACTCGATGAGCGTGGCAAACATTTCATCGTTCCAGATGCTCATTCCACGCTCTTCGGCTGTAAGGAGTAGTTGGTCGACCAAAGCAAGCCGCTCAGGGCCTGAATTCTCAGCTGTAGAATGTGACATCATAATGGATTTGATGAGATCGTAGAGCATGTACTGCGAGAGATGCATGCCTCTGACCTGGAGATTCCTGACATGTTGACTCACTTGGTCAAGATTGGCAAAAGGAGACTCCTCGATCGAACTGGAGGAGCCGCTCATCTCTGTCAGAGATTCTGGTGTCGGGAACTGCTGCTGCTGAAGAGCAGGAGATAGCCGTCGGGAACTAGTAGAATAGTTTCGACGTTGCTGCTGCTTCGACGCTTTCGTGAGAGCATCCCATTGCATCGCGGATTCGTTCACGGGCATCTTAGGTACCTGAATCTTGGAGGCCAGAAGCTTGTCAAACTCCTGCTGAGTGGCAAAAGTTTCCCCACGTGCCTTTTGGTTCTCTAGCAAGTTCCTTTTCAAGACCTTTTGCCACAACGTCTCCAGATCAAGCTCCTGGCGCCGGGCTTCCGTCATGCACTGCACCACAACAGTGATACCCGTTTGCGGAGCACCAAAGCCAGAGAACCGTCCTGAATCGTCAAAGCTGGCCGATTCGTTGATGCTGTCGCCCCTTGAAGAAAAGTGAACGCAGACCCAGCCTGTCGAGATGCCATTATCCCCTCCGGGAACTATAGCAGTGTTAGTTCCCATCAGCTTGGCCTTCTTTCGAAGTCGGCGCAGCTTCGTTCTCAATTCTCCAGGACCGATCAAACCATCCGCTCGAGCATCGATCTTGTGTTGCTTTCGAAGCCATCGCTGGAACCGTCCGGAAGAGATGTGAAGATGTCGCTCGCTGCGAGCTGTTGCAAAGAGCATGATCAGATTAGGACCGAGAGCAGCAGGAGGATCAAGGTCTCGAAGATCGAGGAGAGAAATATCATCAAGACCCATGTCTTCAAAAATGTATTTGATCATGGGCTCAATGACTTCTGGTGCATCTTCGGGGACCTTGGGCAGATCGACAGCATGTTGGCTTTGAGGGTGTCGCGGAGGCTCGACCTCAAGGAACCAAGGTGTATCGGCAGTTTCGGCAGCCTCCAGCGCTTCGGAAGTCTCTTCAATAGCAGCCGATCGTACGTCGTCCTTGTGAACAATGGGTTCAATCGTTTTGTCTTGGGAGTAGAATCGTTTCGTAAGGATAGGGAGCTGTCTGGTCTGCGGCAGTGGCAAAGTGCGAAAAGAGCTGGTTGCGGGCCTTGAAACAATAGCACGAAGAATCGAAGACTGACACTGACGACAAGCCAATGCCGCGGCCACGGGACGAGTAACCATTATGCAGGACTGTATTCCAATTCGGCTCGTGAACAAGTCAAACGGTTGTGAAGAAGACGTCGCAAGGCAGAAAAGTGCTATCCAAGTCGTGGTAGCGCAGGTTGATAGTGGAGTTGCTAGGCGCTTTGATGTCAGAGCTTCCTTCCCAGATTCAGCTTCTGGAAAACTCCCTGGTGGAGTCGGGACTGAGAAAAGGGACCTCCGAACGGTTCGGCCGCCGCTGCTGCACGTGACCTTTTGCCTCCAGGCCAATCCTTCAGATAATCCTGTCCAATGTCTATCGAGTGGAAAATTTGGAGCTGAACTCCTGATTATCTTCTTGTCTAATTACTTCACGCGACAGGGCAGCGACAGGGCAGCAAAAGTCCTCGACATCCGCCGTGACATTCTCTCTCGTGCTTGCTTTGTCTAGCTGCGAATACCTTCCTTTATTCACCAATCATCGTTCTAATGTTTTAATCTTGCGCTATTCTCAGCAGTTTTTGTCGCCTGTCGAGCTCTTGCTCTTCGCCTCACACATTCGCCTCTGCCGCCGCGGCATTCTTCCAAACCCTTCAAAGTAGCCACGATGCTTGCCCGACAAACCCGTAGCGGCATCTCTCTTCAGAGATTTGCTTCTGTACGATCAATTGCGCGTCCATCATCCAGATGCCTGCCGCTGCAGACCGCGACCCAGAGTCTTGGTCGACGATGCGTGGTAACACAGCAATTCCAGCCTCGGAAGCGTCGAGGATCCGAGTCTAATCATACCATCTCCTCGTCGAGAAGTCTTGCCACAGCCGTGGATGACTATCAATTCAGTAATTCTACCTACAACCACCTCGCCGGTTCTGGCCTCTCCCCCTTCCAGCCTCCATCTAGTGCATACTTCGACATTCGAGGCAGTGACCCATCATCGCCACTTGTCATTCCTGAGCCTGGACCCCGAAATGTCGTCCCCAATAAGATGAACACTCGAGGAATTCCCGGTGATACTGAGGACATGCTACCTCTTTTCGATGCCTGCATCCGTGTTGGTAGACTCGAGAGAGCAGCCCTGGTCTTGAGGCGACTCAACACCACTGGACTTATTCCTGGCGAGGAGCGAATTCTCCTTCATAACCAATACCTCCGGGCTTCTCTCAACCACCTTCGCAACAGCCCCAACCGAACACAAGCAGAGGAACTTCACAAGTGGTACGAGGTGCATATCCGGACTCAAGGCATTCCTCAAACTGCTGAGACTGTTGCTTGTATGCTCAAGGCCTCATTACTCTCCGAACGCGGATCCCGACTCGAGCGTCTCATTAAGCGATACATGAACATGGCACCGGGCGAAGCAGGTCTTCGTGTCCTCAGCATGGCAGATATCCTGACCGACCAGGATCTTGGTGTTATTACCGAAGTTTGCCCGACCTACAGCTTTGCGCCTGAAACCGAAGATGCCGTTACACTTGTCGCCGAAGAGGAACAGATGGAGCTCGAGGCAGAACTAGAGGGATCAATGGAATTGCCTCCTGCCGAGGCCTATCCTGAAGTTAGGGCCACTCCCCAGCGAGGAGAGGGTCTCAGGTCTCTCAAGAGTAGCTTGTCGCTCATGGACGAGCTTCAAACTGTGGATATCTCCAAGTTGTCTGTCGAAGAACAGCAGGAATTCCAGGTCCGCCTGGAGCGAGACTCTATCGACGCAGCAATTGCCAAATGGCGAAGTGCCAAGAAGGCGCTCGATAAGATGGGCGTCAGCACCGCTCTCAAGGCCAAGGCGGAAGACGGATCGCTTACTTCCAACTTCCAGAGCTGGCTCGAGGGAATGTCTGAACGCATCAAGCTCGAACTCGTCAAAGTCGAAGAAGCTGAGGCTAAGGAGTCGAAATCGGAGGAAGACCTCGAGCGATGTGTTTATGGTCCATTTCTCCGTCAAGGTGACCCAACTCGCCTCGCTGCAGTCACTATCCTGTCAATCCTTAACAACGGCGCCATGATGGGCCTCGACAAGGGCGTCATTCTTAGCAGGCTTGTTAATGACGTCTCGAGAATTGTGCAGGAGGATCTTCGCTTGCAGGCAAAGGAGAAGGAAGCCAAGGAATTTCGCCGTCGCCGCAAGGTCCAGTTCACCGGCAAGCTTGAGGATATCGAGCCCAGCGAAGACGGTGTCATCATCGATGCTCACGAGCCTCAAACCCCTCAAACAGATAGTGAAGATGTCCAGCTCAAGCCTTGGTCCATGATTATCCGAGCTCGTGTCGGATCCATCTTGGTCAAGGCTTTGATTGAGACAGCTAAGGTCAAGGTCACCAAGGAGAACCCAATCACTAGGGAAATGATCAGCCAGTACCAGCCGGCCTTTTCTCATATGCAGGCACCGCGCAAGGGCAAGAAGGTTGGCCTTCTGGTCTTGAACCCTGACCTTGTTGAGCGTCTTCTCCGAGAACCCGTTGGTGATTTCATTGCAAAGCACTTGCCCATGGTCGCTGAGCCGCGTCCCTGGAAGCGTATGTACGAAGGTGGTTTCTTGGAAAGCAAGACTTCCCTCGTCCGCGTCAAGCCCGGCGAAGTTGAGCAGAAGCTATACACCAAGGCAGCTATCCAGCGCGGTGACATGGCCCAAGTTTTCAAGGGTTTGGATGTACTGGGTCAAACTCCTTGGAGAGTCAACAACGACGTTCTGGATGTCATGGTTGAGGCCTGGAACTCTGGTGAAAAGATTGCCAACATGCCACCACTTGAGCCTCTGTTCGATCTTCCTCCCGAGCCTGTGTCTTCGGACCCTCTTGAGCGACGACAATGGGTCCGTGCTATCAAGTCGATTGAGAACGAACGTTCCGCTCTTCACTCCCAACGATGCTACATGAATCTTCAACTCGAGATTGCACGAGCTTTCCGTAAGCAGACGATTTACTTCCCACACAACGTCGATTACCGAGGCCGCGCTTACCCCATCCCCACCTACTTGAACCACATGGGAGCAGACCACACACGCTCCATCCTCAAGTTTGCCAAGGGCAAAGAGCTAGGTGTCAATGGGTTGAGGTGGCTCAAGATCCACATAGCCAACGTTTACGGTTTCGACAAGGCCAGCTTCGATGAGCGTGAGGCTTTCGCCACCGATAACCTCGCAAACATTGTCGAGTCCGCCACAAACCCCCTGAAGGGTAGCCGTTGGTGGCTCAAGGCCGAGGATCCCTGGCAGTGTCTTGCTGCTTGCTTCGAGCTGAAGGCCGCCCACGAACTGGATGACCCAACTCAGTTTGTTTCTCAGCTCCCTGTGCATCAGGATGGTACCTGCAACGGTCTGCAGCACTATGCCGCTCTTGGCGGTGACACCTGGGGTGCTCAGCAGGTGAACCTCATGCCTGGCAAACGACCCGCCGATGTGTACTCTGCTGTCGCCGATCTTGTCAAGCAGTCTATTGCCAAGGATGCTGAAGCCGGCAACCGATTCGCTGAGATTGCCACTGGCAGGATCACCCGTAAGGTTGTCAAGCAGACTGTTATGACCAACGTCTACGGTGTCACCTTTGCTGGGGCCAAGAAGCAGGTCTGTAAGCAGATTGATGCCCTGTACCCCAACCTTCACAAGGAGACTGGCATCCCTCACATCGTTCTCTCAACCTACATTGCCAAGCACATTTTCGGCGCTCTTGCTACCATGTTCCGTGGTGCCCATGACATCCAGTACTGGCTGGGCGAGATCGGTGGCCGTGTGTGCAGAGCACTCACGCCTGCCCAGCTGGAACAGATCTCTGAAAGCTTTGAGAAGGGAGACAACCCCAAATCTCAGAAGATCGGTATGGATGAACTTACCAAGCAGTTCCGCTCAACTGTGGTTTGGACCACGCCTCTGCGAATGCCTGTCGCACAGCCTTACCGTAAAGCGACACTGAAGGAGGTTCACACCTGTCTTCAAGCCGTCACCTATCCCGTAAACGACCAAACCGACCCCGTCAACAGGAGAAAGCAACTCCAGGGTTTCCCTCCCAACTTCATCCACTCCCTCGATGCCAGCCACATGCTACTCTCGGCGCTCCAGTGTAGCGAGCTCGGTCTTAACTTTGCCGCCGTGCATGACTCTTTCTGGACTCACGCCGCCGATATTGATGTCATGAACGGCGTGCTTCGTGAGGCTTTCATCCGAATTCACGAAGAGGACGTTGTTGGCCGACTTGCCGCTGAATTCGAGGCCCGATACAAGGGCTCGCTATACCTTGCTAATATCGACGCTGACAGCCCTGTTGGCAAGAAGATCAAGGAGTTCCGCAAGAACAGCAAGCTCTCTCCCAAGGAGGAGCTTCTTCTAGAGTACAAGCGCAGCACTCTTCTCCAGTCTGGAACTCCTTGGAACGAGGACGCTGCCAGCAAGATTGTCACACCTGGTTCTCTGTACGAGGAAATGGCTGCAGCTGAAGAGGACGTTGTTATTCCCGAGGAGACGCAAGATATTGGCCTCGGCAATATTCCCGCTGATGAGGCCAAGCTTGACGAGGCTGAATTTGCCGAGAGCCTGGAAGCCCTCAAGGAGGACTACGTCTCTCCTGTTTCGGCCGCCTTCTCTGACCAGCTTCTCCAAAAGATGAAGCACACTCGCTTCGAGGAGCAGGTCATCCAGGCCAAGAAGGAGGTTGATACCAAGCGGGCCAAGAAGCCCATGAGCATCTGGCTGCCGTTGACTTTTCCTAACCTCCCCAAGAAAGTACGTTGCTCTGATCTTCCAAAGAATTATTCTGTCCGTTACTAACACAATCCCCTAGGGTGACTTTGACGTCAGACGTCTCAGAGAGAGCAAGTACTTTTTTTCCTGAGATGTTTGTAAGATAGGCGATACGCAAACACAACACATACCATATACATTGTACAACGGATAAGGGCGAACGTTGATTTTTTTGAGAGCTTTTATTGAAAAGGGGGGAGCTTTTGTATACCTTGGCGTTCTTTTACTTCTTCAAAAGGTGGGAGTTATTGCGCAAAAGAAAAACACCAAAAGCATTTGGGTATAGAAAGCATGTGATCGCGGAGCGATTAGACACATGTTGATGTCTGTGTAGCATAGCGAGAGAGGGTGTATGTTTTTGTGTATTACAATGTGGAAGAGCCCGATATCAAGTTATTGAACCTATATCATCGTCAAGTTGTCGTTTGGTCAGTGTGGAACTACATATGTGTGTTTCTAAGTGACGCGGACTCGCTTGGACAAATACCGCAGGTGGTGTTACAGTGTAGATATGTCACAGAGTGAATGAAACGGTGAGGAAAGTGTGCTGGTAGATATCGACATGAATATCTGCAGATAATTTGTATTTATGTTGTTACTACTTTCATCAAGTCCTATCGCACAACAGCATCCTTGAGACTGGGAACAGTACAGACGCCACCACTCTCAGTGACCAGCTTTCCAACGCCAGTCTTACCGAGCTGCTCGACGGCGCCGGCATCGAAGCCGACTTCGAGGGAGTCAGTAGTGGTGAAGCCAGGCTGGAATGTCTCCCAGATCTTCTTCTTGGGGTTGAGAACACCCTCAGACTTGCCTTCCCATCCCTGGAAGAAGACGCGCTCTCCGGCCTTGGCGCCCTCGGGAGGAGCGACAAGCTCGACGGGGCCCTTGTGGTCGTCGACCTCACCCTCCTTGATCTTTGGGGAGGCAGCGAGGACCATGGCGCAGGACTTGATGCCGCGCATCTTGACGGGCTTGAGGTTGCAGACGACAACGACCTTGCGGCCCTGCATCTCGGCGAGGGGGATGAGGCCGTTGAGGCCAGAGCAGACGGTGCGGCAGACCTGGCCCTCGTACTCGGTATAGTCTTCATTTCCGGGGGCGTCGCCGACGGCAATGGTGGAGACGTAAAGGGAGTCGGCGTCGGGGTGGTTGATAGCCTTGAGAATGTGGCCGACGCGAAGGTCGATAAGGGCGGGAGAGAGAGGGGCAGCAGGGGCAGGGGCAGCCTTTTGCTTGGGAGCCTTCTCCTTCTTCTCCTTCTTGGGCTTGTCACCGGTGACCTTCTCCTTGACCTCGGTGGCAGCCTCCTTGACCTTTTCCTTGGTACGATCAACGAGAGAAGCCTCACCGCCAGTGCCAGCGGCGGAGGCAGCCTTCTCCTTCTTAAGACGCTCCTTCTCGGCCTTGGCGTCGACGGGGGGCCTCACGTAGAGGACGCTGTCCTGGTCGACCTGGATCTTGTTCTCATCCTTGACATCAAGGCCGAAAAGGGAAGAGTTCTGGACAAAGTCGACGTGACGGACAATGTGGGGGTGACCCTTCTCGCCGGTTCGCTCCTCGGGAGTCCAGCTAGCGACAACGGGAGCAAGAGTCTCGTAGATGGCGACATCGGCCTTGGAAGGCTTGCTGCCGAGGAGGGTAGAGCGGCTGGAGAGGTGGTTGTTGAGAGTCTCCAGGATGGAGGACTTGTCGTCGTTGGTCTTGAGGCGCTCAGAGGTGGTGAGCCACTGCTGAATCTCAGCCTCCTCAGTGGGAGTGTAGGTCTGAGAGGCGAAGGAAGCCATTCTGATGAAGTTGAGGGGTCGGAGAGGTGAGAGGCTGCGAGTAGCCCTTGGTAGGACTCGGAGGGAGAACAGGGTGGTGGATTAGTATAGAGGAAGCTGTTTTGTAGCTTCACTCGTTGATGTATGTTTTGAGGATGGTAAGAGGCTTAAGTCAAAGTTGGGGATAATTTTCGATGGTTAGAGATGGTGGTGGTGGGGTGATGGAGGGGCAGATAACGTGGCTGAAAAGTCTGAGTGGCTGAGAAGCTTTGCAATGGCTTGTTGAGCTGAGCAAGCTACTAACGCGCTGGCTCTGGCTCGTGACTACGTTGCCTCCTCGCGTTCTTATGTGTCATTGGCGTCGCGTTAATTGTGTTTGGTCAAGAGCGTTTTGGTCGACAAACGAATTCAATTGCAAATAAAAAGAGATAACGTTTTGAACTACTCTAATGTTATGAATCTAATCTTATTATTTCTTTCTTTCTTTCTTTCTTTTTTCCTTTGACATTTTTACTTGGATTTCCTTTCGTTTTATTCACCGATCAGAGACGTAATTCGAAGACATCATCGCCTAAAACCTCCCTCGCGGTGATCGCCTTCAACTTTGATTCTTCCCACGCCCCAAAGCCTGGATCCTCTCTTTTTCTCCCGCTCTATTGAACTCTTAAAATACGTGGGTATTTCCTACGGAAAGTAGAGAGTATGGCAGTCACACCGTCATCACCCTCCGATACCGCCATCTCAGCATCCTCCAACTTTCGACTACCTACCAGTATCCCTAGCTCACCACCTGCGGCTGACTCGCCTGCCATGAAGAAAGATGGCACTGGGGAAGATATTTTAGTCAAAGAAGAGGAGGCTGCTCGTGTTGAGAATGAGAAAGCTGAAGAGAAGCGTCGACAGGCACTTCTCCGTAGGCGCAAGAAGAAAAAGGCCGAGACCAAGGAGGAGCGTGAGGCCAAAGCGAGAGAACTCGATGACCTCTTGAAGAAGAGCGCGGCATTTAGCGACATCTTGACCAATAAAACTCAGGTCCTGGGCCGTGTTGGTAGTAGTCTGGATGGCAAGACCCTGGGCGAGCACAATCTCAACATGGCCAAGCAGCCAGAATGCATGATCAATGGCACTATGAGAGACTACCAGTTGGAGGGACTCACATGGATGTATGAGATTTGCTCCCAAGGGATGAGTGGAATCTTGGCCGATGAGATGGGTCTTGGTGAGTTCGCCTTGTATAAATATACCTCGACGTTCACTAACAGTTCCCAGGTAAAACTGTCCAGACTATCGCACTTATTGCTCTGCTACGTGAACAGGAGGACTATCTCGGCCCCCATCTCATTGTTGCACCCCTCAGTACACTCTCAAACTGGATGGATGAGTTCCACAAGTGGACTCCCTCCATCCCGGTGGTCATGTACCATGGAGACAAGAAACAGCGTGAGGAGATCTTCAAGACCAAGATGATGCGACATCTCAAGGCAGGCCGTCCTACCGACAAGTTTCCCGTCGTGTGCACTTCCTACGAGATGGTTCTAAGAGACCAACATAATCTGTCAAAGATTAACTGGGAGTTTATCATTATTGTAAGTTCCTCTGTTCACATTGTGATGGTATTGGTGCTTACACTAGATAGGACGAAGGTCATCGTATGAAGAACGCAGAGGCAAAGCTCTTCCAACAACTGAAGCAATTCTCCTCAGCAACCCGTCTCCTGATCACCGGAACACCACTACAAAACAACTTGAAAGAGCTGTGGTCTCTGCTTCACTTTCTACTACCAAACATCTTCACAGACTGGGAAGCTTTCGAGTCATGGTTTGATTTTTCAGATCTTGCAGATGAGCAAGGAACCGAAGATTTTATCGGTGACCGCATGAAGCAAGATCTTGTAAAAAAGATTCACATGATTCTTCAGCCCATGCTTCTCCGTCGTGTCAAGCAGGACGTCGCCGCCTATCTCCCCAAGAAGCGTGAATACGTCCTTTTCGCACCCATGACAAAGGAGCAGACTGATCTCTATAATGCTCTCACAAATAAGAGCATTGATACTAGGCAGTATCTCGAGAATAAGCTCGTCGAGTCCATCAGCGCTGCATCCTCTATCAAACCCAGCCGTGGCTCCTCCCGCAGTACTGCCAGAACCGTGTCTCTGCCAGTCCGAGAGAGTCCGCGCAAGAAAGAGACGGAATCCTCTCCAGCCTCGAACGCATTCTCCCTGATGATGGGAAATCGTGGCAGAGGCAGACCTCTTAAGAATTCTGCCAATGTCACACCCTCCGGCAAAAGGAAAAGTCCCCCGACATCAATCGCGTCTGAAGCGAAGAGCGCCAAATCAAGTCGACAGTCTACCCCTGTCAGTCTTCGAGGTCGGCCTAGAAAGACTCGCACGTACAAAGACGCCGGTTCAGACGAGGAGAATCTATCCGACGATGAGTTTGAGGCTAAGCTTGCAAAAGAAGCGATCGGCGATGATGCCGACGATATTTCAGAATCGTTAATGTCAGCTGAAGAGCTCAAGCGCACTCAAACTCTTGACTTGGCCAGTACGTTCCCCTACACTCTCCTATTCAACACACTAACACCATCCAGAGAAGCAAATCGCACAAAAGAAACTCGGCAATCCTCTCGCTCAGCTCCGTCTCGTGTGCAACACACCCCACAACTTCTACAATCCCTGGATGTCCTCGGATCTACCCATCGACGACTCCATCATCACAGCATCTGGCAAAATGCTTCTTCTCGACCGTCTGCTGATCCGTCTTTTCGAAAACGGCCACAAGGTCCTCATCTTCTCCCAGTTCACCACACAGCTCGACATTCTGGAGGATTACTGCCGTGAACTCCGCGGCTGGAATGTCTGTCGGATAGACGGCTCCGTGGCCCAGGATAGTCGACGCTCGCAGATTGCCGATTTCAACAACGACCCTGAGCACAAGGTCTTTTTACTCTCGACACGCGCCGGAGGACAGGGCATCAATCTCGCCTCGGCAGATACAGTCATTCTATTCGACTCGGACTTTAACCCACAGCAGGATCTCCAAGCCCAAGACCGCTGCCACCGAATCGGCCAAACCCGCCCCGTAGTAGTCTTCCGCTTCGCCACAAAGGACACAGTCGAGGAATCCCTCCTTCTCTCCGCCGACGCCAAGCGCCGTCTCGAAAAGCTCGTCATCAAAAAGGGCGGATTCAAGTCCATGGGTCAGAAGATGGACATGCGCGAGGACCTCGACCAAGAGACCCTACGAGCCCTCCTTCTCAAAGACGGGCAGGTCTACAAGGTATCAGGCGGTCAGGAGGTTCTCAGCGAGCAGGATCTGGATGTTCTGTGTGATCGGAGTGAGGAGGCCTATGACAAGGCGGCTAGTGGGGAGGGTGATGCGGCTGCGTATCGTGTTGTTGAGACCGGTGCGGATTCTATCAAGATGAAGAAAAAGAGTTGATGACCTACGTCAGGTGAAGTGGTTTGTAAGATGATGGATGAGGTTTATGATTTATTGGGTCGTTTTGGAACAAGCAAGGTCAGAAGAGGTTTAGAGGTGTGTTGCCTCTTAACCATTTGAGCATTTGCTATACATTAGCTGTATCTAAATGGAGTACCAAAGCATTGGTTTTGAATTTGACAAAGAAGCATTGTTCATCCTACAGAAGTATTTAACCCAAAGCTCTAACCTAAACACCATGCGCCGAGTATGACATGTTGCTAATCCTTCACCTTTCAGCTAGTTCATCTCCTCCACGTATCCGATCTGCCTCCTCGCTTCCGCTCCTCCAGGAACAGAAGCCAATCGCTTTGCCAACCTCTCTTGACTCTCCACAAGCTTCTTCTGCGCTTCTAGTCTCTTTTTGATCCTCTCTTCCGATCCTCGTTCGATAGAGTCCAGTTCGTCGCGCTCACTGATGCGAAGGGCACTGAGAGCCCTAGCGTTGTCAACCCGCTCAGTGTTCATCTTGGTCTCCCATTCGAGCATCTTCTTCTGTCGTGATTCCTCTGCTTTGAGTTCTGTAGTGGCAACAGCCCTCGTCCGAGCAAGAGTTGCTTCTGTGACGGTACGCTGCTCCGAGATACGCCGCTGAAGTGAGGCATTGAACAGTGACTCCTCCAAGTCGGCCTTCTGTCGCACTCCAGACAACTCTTCGCTATGAAGCCTGCGTCGACGGTTATCTTGCATCTCGGCCTTGTCGTTCTGGATCTTCTGCTCAATGTCTGCAATCTCTTTCTTGCGAGCGAGCGCAATAGCAAAGTCTTCCGACTCCAACGTGATACGACGTAACCTGGCCCTACGCTCCCGCTCTTGAACTTCCATATCAGGGGGTAGGCCAACTGCATCATCTGGTTGATCTCCCGCATTCTTATAATACACGTCCACGGCTCGGTTAGCTCTGAGCAGCGTCAAAAGCTGATCGCGAACGTCTGATGGCCGCAAGACTTTGGTGATGTACATACTTGGCGAGTAAGTGTATGTTCCATCCGTGTAGTGGTTGTATGGCTTGTTGAGCTCCCTCCACATCGCGACTTTTAAGAAACTCCGTGTGGTCGCTAAAGCGTCCACGGCGTCCAGGCAGAGCAGTAGCATGGACTTTCCATGTGATTTAATCGTGAGGTCGGACCCCGATTCAACAAGATGGGACATGACTTTCTGCATCAATTTCTCCCGATCTGCTGTGAGAGAGCCCGAATCAGAGCCGTGGAGGCAAACCTCTCCAAGCGCACTTCGACCATCGTGAAGTGGACTTGGGAAATCAGGATGATGTCCGTATTCAATGAGGACCGTTACCACGGCAATGTTGAGCTCTCTGGCAGCATTATGTAGTGAACCATCGTCTTTGGAGGGATCGGCGGCCAGTAGGTTTCCCAGCATCTTGGTCGAGAGGTCACCGCCAATGTTTGTAGCCATCGCAAGAGGCGTGCGTCCGAGTACGTCTGTAACATCAGCACTTGCTCCCGCCAAAAGAAGGTCTTTGACAACGTCAGGTCGACGTTCCTGAATAGCGAGCATGAGCGGCGTTGACCGACTTATGCCTGTCTCAAAGTTGACATTGGCTGTGGCTGTTAGCGATCTTCACTGATGGACCCTGTGCCATGATTCACTTACCATCGCGGTCAATCAGCTCCCGAATCAGGGCTGTGCTCACGTTCTTCTCTGGTTGTGCAATAGCCCAGACAAGAACCGTCACTTCTTCCGGCTCGTCAATGTTCGGATGAATCGAATACATCGTTGTCTGGTCATGATAGTAACCGGCATTCAGCAATGTCTGTAGAACATCCAACGATCGAGGATACTGAGAAATTGCTTTGAAGAGCAAAGGTTCCGAACCTGGGCGTCTGCTCATGACGTCCAGCCGCGCGCCTCCCTCGTGATGGTCAGAAAACAATTCGAACAGACTGATGACTTCTTTTGGTGATCTAGCCACATCAAAGACATTCTCAAATGCACGCGAGAGAGCCTCGGTCGATGGATGACAGGCGAGCAACTTTTTTGTCCAGGACGGATTGGCTTTTGCTGCGGCCTGGACCAAAGGCTCTCCATCTTCGAAGTTGACATCGACCCCATAGGTCACAAACACATCCACAAACTCATCCGCCAAAGCCTCAGTGTCTTCAGTGCTGTTTTGCATAACTTGGACCAGAGGTCCACTGAGAGCCTCGCCCTTTGCCCCCTTTTGCAAGAGCATCTTGGAGATTTCCAGCCCTCCTGGGCTGAACCAGGTGGAGAAGTTTTGCGCAACAAAGGCTATCGAAAAGACGTAGTTGAGGTCTTGGTTAGTAATGTCTCGGTCTAGAAGTAACTTGAGTGATTCTGACTGAGCTCCCTGAACAGCTCGGAGAAGAGTCTGGCATCCATTGGTCAAAGGAGAAGCTCCAGAATCAAGCAAGAGTTTTATGAGCCGTTGGTCGGGATCCTCTTCGCTCACTGCCTTACTGAGAGCGATGTGAATATCTTCCGTGATTGGTAGCCCGGCCTTTAGTAGATCGCCAATAATGTGTAATCGGACATCACGGCTCAGTCTCCAACTCTTCTTGAGGGATTTTATCATCGTTGTAGGCGATGCCTTCTTCTGAAAAGACGCGTTAGCAACTCTACCGCAGCGGTGGCTACGTCGACTTACCTCGTTGCCGCTAAGTTGACGGAGGCCCAGAAGCATCTCAAGATTCTCGATATATGCGATTTCTGTGGCCGCAACAACTGCCCTGCCATCGTTGTAGTTGGGGTCCGCACCAGCTGCCAAGAGAACCCTCATCACTTCCTTTCCAGCTTCGCCGTACTTAGCGGCCGAGATGAGCTCTACATCGACAACTTCTCCAGAGACTCCGCGTTTCAAAAGCCGTTCGAAAATCATAGCCCGTTTGTTCAGATCTCGAACTTCAGTCGCAGTTTGAAAGCCACGTTCAAGTGTCAGTTTCTGTGTATCAAGATTGGACTTCAAAAGTACATCAAGGACCTCAACAGAGCCACCGCGGCAAGCCTCAATGATAGCTTGGCCATTGTTGGTCAAGATACTTGCACCATGAGTAATGAGGATATCTCCAAGTTTTAAGTCTCCATCCCGAGCAGCAATGAGCAAAGCCTCAGAAGCAGCCACGGCTGACACGCCAGCCATAGCCAGACTTGTACACATGGCGAGTCGAGGGGTCCAGTCGGTGATTTGCATAGCCTTTTCCAGGCATGTGCTCCTTAACTCGGCGGTATGCTTTGTTCGAGATAGTAGTAGATCCAGAATGTCCGGGGCCTCCTTTGCGACAGCTAGCGTCAACGCTTCCCCATCCGAGGTGTCCGCTACATTAGCCAAAACGCTAATCAAATTGATATCGGTAGTATGGGTACTGATGGCATGGTTGAGTGCTCGATTTGCTTCGCGTGGAAATGCACCGGCATCCACAAGCTTCTTCGTCAAAGCCAAACGATCCATAGGATCAGATATAGATAGAGCATGCGGAAGTGCTCTTGACAATGAATCCGCAGTCAGGGGTTTCTGGCATTTGAACAAGAGATCAATCAAAGGGGTATTTGCAGCTGCAACTGCCGAGCACAACGACCTAGAGTGAGAAGAATTCGGGTCAGCTCCATTCTCGAGGAGTCGCTGCAAGGTAGTTGTAGATGATCGATGTGTTTTGTCTTGGGCGAGCATTTGTACTTCGGTAACCAAAAGTCGGTTGAGGTCAGGCTTTTGTGTTGCCTTGGAGAGGATCACGTCAAGTTTCTTAGCTTTGAGATCTGTGCATGGTGTAGTTCCAAGCTCGTTAAGACAGGATGGTATAGTCTCAGCCGTGTGTCTACCAAGACCGAGGATCATGTCGAGAACTTTGTGGTCAGGATTGTGAACAGCCTTTTGCAGAATGGCTCCATTAAGGCCATTGATATCGGCTTTTCCTCTTTCAAGAATCAGATGAAGCAGTGACATGTCCACGACCTTTTCAGACAACGTCTCAAGCAACACGCTCGTGACCTTTTCGACTCCAACGGCTGCCCCAGCTCCGAAGAGCATGGTCATGACATCGAAACGGACACGATGGTCAGTAAGCTCCATGGCGTCCGATACGCGTGCTGCTGCTGTTTGTGGAGAAGCCTTCTGCATGAGGAGCGACAGAAGCTTAATGTCCTTGCGCAAAATGAGAGTCTTCAGGCCCAATCCATTGTAGTAGTTAATGTCAGCGTTGTACTTCAACAGGAGCTTGATGAGGGCATCATCGCGACTGTGGGGGTCTTCTTGGATTGCTTCCTGCAGCGCAGAGTGCAAAGGCGGACCGGCAAGAGCACTTTTGAGAAATAGTTCCATTATACGGTATCGATCCTCTGGAGGAAGGCTTCCGACTAGAGGGAAGACAGACGCCAAGGTCTCGTTAGAAGGTCTTCCTGCGAGAATCGTGGCCGTCATGATCATGTCACCTCGCAAGACGGCAGTCCGTAAGGCCTCGCCGTTTTGGTAGTCTGGGGAGGCTACGGCATGACGATTGCTGATTCGATGAGTTTTGGGTCCTCTGGAGGCTTGTTGAGGGTTCGGTTGTTCGTGGAAATGAGGCGTGAGAAGAAGTTCAACAGATTGACTATCTCCTGACTTGGCCGCTTGAACCAAGCACTCGTCCAATGCAGTGCCATTTGCGCCCTTTTTCAAGAGTATGTGAAGTAGTGTTGACCTGGTCGCAAACGTAGCTTGTTGAGGAATGAGGGAGATACAGTTCGAGGCCAACGCAGGGCTGACGGAGGAATTTCCACTAAGCAGTGACCGCACAAGATTGGCCTGGCCCTTTGAGACGGCTGTCTTTAGGGCAGATGCATCAT
The DNA here is from genome assembly GCA_013618395.1 of Fusarium domesticum. Taxonomy (NCBI): domain Eukaryota; kingdom Fungi; phylum Ascomycota; class Sordariomycetes; order Hypocreales; family Nectriaceae; genus Fusarium; species Fusarium domesticum. The sequence continues at coordinate 21,517 of JABFEV010000695.1, read as the reverse complement.
TGTGTTCGACTGAGGCTCCGTAAGAAGCGAGGAGGTCGGCCATCTCGAAGAACTGGGTTTCGCAAGCAATCTCGAGTGACTGTGCCAGGATGGGCCCCTGAGCGCCACAGCAGAGTATGAGTTCAGCAAAATCAAGCTTCGTCTTGGGACTTAGGGTTGGCTCCTCGATGAGGATCTGGAAGGCCTCCTCTAGGCCTGGGCTTTGGGGCGGCTTATTGCCCATCACAATGGCAATGGCAATGTCTCTTCGCTCGTTGGTGATGGTAAGTTTGAGAGCTTCAGCATTGTTGTAGTTTCCGTCGGCCGTTGAACGGCTAAGATGTAAGACATTCGCCAAACACTGAGCTCTCGTGGCGTCTGTCATCGCTTGAGACACACACACGGATGATGGTCGACCGTCGGATTGGAGGAGAAGTGCGACCAAGTCTGACAAGGCCGGAATGGCGCAAGCCTTTCGAAACTCGTCTTGGCCTTCAGCTGTCTGGGAGGCATTGGCGTTGTAGCGAAGCAGAATCTCGACAATTTGCGTCTTCCTTGATCGGATAGCAACCGGGAGACAGGTATCTAGGGTCATGGGGTCGGCGTGTGGAGCGAGAATTTGGACCATCTCTAGGTGGCCGTTATCAATGGCAGATCTAAGCAGGCGAGTCCTGTCAACACCATATTCGAGACTTCGACGTCTGTTCAATATGCCCAATTTATGTGCCTGCATGCCACCTAGATCGACGCCAGCAGCGGCAAGTTTGGCAATAAGGGCCTCTGCCACGCCGGGCGAACCGCAACTGTCGACCAAGGCATTGAGAACAATTAGAATATCCTTAGGATCACTGCCCTTTCCCTTTTTGAGATTTCCAGATGAAAAGGCCCTGGAAAGCCCGCTCTTGGGTCGAAGCTGGGCTACTTCAGCCGACCTTCTTTGCAGTAGAGACTCGGCAGTAGCGTCATCGCTGGGAGTCCGGAAAGTCGGTGGTTGCTGTGGCCGTGAGAGTTTTGTAGGAGCTGGGGGGAGAACAAGTCCCCATTGCTGTGATAGTTGTATAATGCGCCTGTGGCGGGCGTCAGCAGTGACGGGAGACATCTTAGTTTGAGACTGTCATTGGGCGGGCGTGCTGAGTCCCAGGAGATCGCGATGGAATTGCGGATCTTTGGGTATCGACTGTTTCTGTTGTCGCAACAAAGATAGGCGAGTGGCGGCGGGTATATATAATGAGATGACGACGCTCAGCGAGCTTTGACAACCGTGCCTCGACAACCGTGCCTCGACAACCGTGCCTCGTACGTGATGAGCGACGACAGGTCCAGCGGGTGTTCTGTGGCCGAGTTCAGAGTGTTGAAGATAGCTATTGCCTATGAGGTATAAAAAAAGGCAGAAATTGAAAGGAAGAGAGTATTGACAATGCAAGTTGCAAGGCTGTGGCCTCATTTACATGCAGCTTCTCACACCTTCCTCAACGTTTATCCATTTGCTGTTTGATCAGCCTCAAATCCTTGTCTCAGGAGCGGATGAAGTCTAGTTCCAGCACTTAGCCACAGCCGCGGAATGTCTGTCCCCTGATCGCTACTCTTGGCGCTTTTGCGTGGCGGGCGGGTATGGAGCTGGCCACGTTATTACAGATTTTGATAGTAGTAGAGAAGGATACGAGTGCCCGATGAACACAACTGCTGAGTTATTTAAGTGATTTAAATAAATACCGTATATTGACCATTAATTTTTTGAAAATCCCAACCCTCCAGGCTACCATTCCCGCACTTTGAAACCTTCAATATGCCTTACAACTTCATTACGAAGCTATTTAATGCCAAGACCCAAACCAGGAAACACCATGCCGCATCCTCGGTCTTGCACTGCCACCATGAATCGAGACCTCCGACCAGTAGACAGAAATCTTTGTCCTGACTCTGGCCGGTCCCCAACTGGAAAAGTCTCATGTATAATGTCACCTTGCAATAGCCACGGAAAAATCAGCCCAATTCTTATAATTTCATGACGAAACGTTTCCCGCCCGCATGGTTCTCGTTCTTGTTAGCGAGGAGATGAGCATCCTCCGTCGATCGTCTTAACTCTAAACGGCATCGTTCTCGCGTGTGGTCTAATAATAGGGCAGATTCATGAAACGAGAGACTGTAGCTGATGAATCTTACGCGTATGCTGGCGCAAGCTAATTGTGATAAAGGACTTTTGCGGATTGCAAATATTTTCCGATGAAAATTCGTCATTGAAAGTCTCCAGGCTCGGATATTGTGTTCTAATGGTTCGTCTTTGTTGTACAGGGCTCAAACCACGGCTTCCTTTTGTCATGTTGATACTATTCAGCGACAGTTGCATTCGCTGTAATTGAAAATTGACATTTTGTAATCACTGCTCAAAATATAAATGAAGCTATCTCAAAATGCTAGTTTAGTTAGTCTTCCGTAAGTGACTAACTAAGAAGCCTGCAGGGAGTTCTTTACCGCCCGTATTTCCGCTATTACAGTACCAATAACGAACATGTGTAAGCAAACATCGACATATACTATCTTCGTTGCATCTATCCCAATTTGCAATACAATTTGTACATGTTATATATCAAAACCATCGCCGAGATCGCAAATGACGTGCCCAATAGATTGCTAAGCAACCACTCTCCCTTAACTTTACCCCGCCATCATAGCCTCTCCGACCCCGCCAATACATGGATCAGAGTTTCGACATGCGGAACTAGAAGCACCCTTTTGACAAGCTTGAGCCGCGCCCTTTCCGAAACCCGTCTTCCGATATTCGTTCCGCTTTCTGCCTACCTCTCTTCTTCCAACTACAAAGGTATGGCCCAGCTGCTCGTTCGACCGCTCTACCGATCACTCCTCACATCGCCTGCCTATAGACCATTCATCCCTCGAGCATTCCACAACACAGCTTTCGTCATGGCTCCTGTCCCGCGTACTATGAAGGCCGTCCAGATCGACGAAAACGGCACCACAGATGTTCTCAAGTATCGCGATATTTCTGTGCCTACTCCCGGAAAGGGACAGATTCTTGTGCGCAACCAGTATGCTGGTCTGAACTTCATTGACACCTACTTCCGTTCTGGCCTGTACAAGGCACCCCACTTCCCATTCACTCTAGGTCGTGAGGCCGCCGGTACAGTTGTCGATGCCGCGTCCGGCTTCTCTGCGGGCCAGAGAGTCGTCTTCATGGGCACCGTAGGTGCATATGCCGAGTACAGCGTTGTTGATGCCTCGGCCGCAATCCCCATTCCCGAGGATCTCCCCACCGAGAAAGCTGTTGCAGCATACCTCCAAGGCCTTACTGCATGGACCTTTGTCCGAGAGGCAGGCGAAGTCAAGGCCGGACAGTGGGTTCTTGTCCACGCGGCGGCTGGAGGTGTTGGCCTGCTGCTTGTCCAGATGCTCCGTGCTGTAGGCGCCAAGGTCATCGGCACGGCGAGTTCAGACGAGAAGCTGGAGCTGGCCAAGAAGAACGGCGCCGAGTGGACGATCAACTCGAAAGATGATGTTGTAGCCAAGGTCAAGGAGATTACTGGAGGGTACGGAGTGGACGTCATCTTTGATGGTATTGGCAAAGATACTTTCGATGCCGATCTGGAAATGATTGCGCTCAAGGGTCATCTTATTTCTTTCGGTAATGCTGTAAGTTCAAGATCTCACGATCCAATTGTAAGCAACACTAATGGATAACAGTCCGGCGCCGTCGATCCTGTTAACATTCTCCGCTTGACTCCCAAGTGCGTCAAGTTGATGCGTCCTGTGGTTAATGGATATGTGTCAGACCGAGAAAGCTTGGAAAAGTATAGCAAGGAGCTATGGGACATGGTCACCTCCCGCAAATTGGAAATTGCCATTCATGACGTGTATCCCCTCAAGGAGGCTGCGCGAGCACACCAGGATATCGAGAGCCGCAAGACAACGGGCAAGCTGCTCATTAAGTGTGATTAAATCTAGCCTGTATTTATTCTTTCAAGGCGCTACAATGTCTATATGCTATGGACTACTGAACTATTTTATCCAAAAACAATCATCCATAAACCTGAACCTGCAAGTTCAGCTCGCAACTAGATACCCTAGGCCTTGTTAGCCTTGACAGCATCCAGAAGCTCGGCAGGGGGATCCTGTCGGTAACCCTGGGGGTTGTTCTTGACCCATCGCCAGAGATCTTTGCACGCATCCTCCATGGTGAACTCGGTCTTCCACTTGAGCTCCTCGTTTGCGAGAGAGGGGTTGGCAGTGAGATCGAGGACGTCACCCTGTCGTCGGGGCTTGACTTCGTAGGCGAGATCGCGGCCGACGACGGAGCTGAAGGCCTTGATGATGTCGAAAACAGTGCTGCCACGACCGGAGCCAAGGTTCCAGGCCTTGACACCAGGCTGGTTCTCACGGAGGTAGTTGAGGGCGACGAGATGGCCGCGAGCGAGGTCGACAACGTGGATATAGTCGCGGATGGCGGTGCCGTCCTTGGAGTCGTAGTCTGGCTAACATTAGGATTACAGAAACAAAGAGCTGCAGTTGATTTTCAACTTACCGTCACCGAAAACCAACAACTTATCCCTTTCGCCAGTGGCGACCTTGCCGAGGAGGGGCAGCAGGTTGAAGGGAACACCCTGAGGGTCCTCACCCATGATACCACTAGGGTGGGCACCACAAGGGTTAAAGTATCGCAGGAGGGCACCATTCCACTGCTTGAAGTCCTTGCCTTCCTTCTCGAGGTTGTTGCGTTGAGCGTTGATATAATCGGAGATGACATCCTCAATCATGGACTTGGTTCGGCCGTAGGTGTTGGTGGGACCAATGGGACAGTTCTCAGGGATGGGAATCATGTTGGGGAAGCGGGTGGCATCGCCGTATACGGTGGCGGAGGAGGAGAAGACGACGTTGGTGACGTTGTTTCGCTCCATGGCTCGGAGAAGGGCGATGCTGCCACCGACATTGACGCGGTAGTACTCGAGAGGAATCTGACCAGACTCGCCGACGGCCTTAGAGGGTGTTAGCCACAGTGATTTGAGAATAAAGAAGATGGTGGTCATATGATTTACCTTGAGGGCAGCAAAGTGGATAACACTGTCAATGGCAGGATGCTTGGAAAAGACGTCGTCAATGGCCTTCTCGTCCGTCACATCAATCTTGTAAAAGTCGGGGCGACGGCCACACAGAAGCTCAATGCGATCAAGGGCGACTTCTGATGAGTTGTAAAGGCTATCAACAATGACAACATCGTATCCGTGCTCAAGAAGGGCGAGCGTGGTAAAAGAACCAATGTAGCCAGTGCCACTGAGTTGCGAATAAAGACACAGTCAGCAACGGCATGTTTTCCAAGAGGCGTTTCTCGACATTATTGTCCGTGCAACATGCTTGTGATCCAAACATCAAGAGAACAAAGAAGAGCTCATAAGCGTCGCAAGGGAGGGATGCATGGCGTACCCGGTGACAAGAACAGTTCCAACAGGCATTTTCGATTTATTTGGTTTCTTGAATAATTTCGAGTTGGAAAGGGGGGCGAGTTTGCGGTGAGGACAAAGGTGACGACGGATGGCGGGGTTGAGGTAAGGTGATGGATGGATAGAAGCGCAATTAAATGGCGGGGCAACTTTTTTTCTTATGGAACGTTACAGGGGAGAAGGATGCCGAAGGTTGCACCGAAACATGGAACCGAGTGTAAGACAATGGATAAAGTATTCGTCCAGAGAGTAAGGTAATCATGAGAATGATATTTACGATTATTGTCCTGTTTAAAATCTCAGCATTGCGTCTATCCATTATCCATCTGACATAGTTTTCTCTTGTGTTGAATACAACTAGCAGCTCACACTCTGCAAATGAGGAACCCTTTGTCAAGTAAGTTACGGGTTTGGAATTGCGTCTAAATTGAATTATAACGTCCAAGAGGCTGCTACCAAACGGTTCCGTGATTCATCTCGACTTTTGCTCTCGTATAAAAACAACAGTCCATTGAGATCTCCTCTACTCTCCGTACATGGCTATTTTAGTGTCGTTAACTTTGATAAGCACAAATTTTCCCAGTGGTATACTTTTCTGAACTAACTATTAATTGAAGCGGGCAACACACTCACAAAGGCCACCCCAGGTTGAATCGTCCCATGTCCAAGTCCTCTGCCAGCAAAACGCCAACGCACGTGATCACGTCCAACCTCTTTTGCGCGCCGCATAATCCTCGGCGCGCATCGCGTCTCTCAGGCGCAACACCAAAGCACTTTCTCAACCAGCATCACGATAATATCGGAAAAATGGTGTAAAAAGTCCCTGCATCTCGAAAGCTCTGAACATAGTCAAAGAAAACTCTTTGATTCGATTGTCGATCTATTCGGATTGTTTATCGTCATTCTCAACCTCCCCCAACTGCATGGTTACCCAATACTATCCATCACACCAACATGTTTCTTTGTTGTGAATGCTTGCAGCTCACTCTCTAGTACCCTCGGGACTCTGCATGCGCCATTCTGATCTCACAACACAAAGAACGGCGCTTCCTCTTGTTTACACGGACATTCCCAAAGGAAAAAGGACGGGCCACTGTCCATGACTCAAAAAGGGGCAGCTACTTGCTCATCGAGACAAAACGACCTTTCATTCCTCTGTTCTCTACAACACAAACAATTGCTACCTTTCAATCATGCCTCCAAGATCTACTCCTGCCAGGCGTAGCGCTAGGTTTGCCAGCCGGGAGCCGGACGCGGCAAATGCGCGTGAGGGTCAGGGCCTGGTGAGGCCGCAGCTACCCGAGTTACATGGCACACCGAGCTCTCGAAGACAGTACACATATGGCTCAGCGGCTGAGCCCCCTCCAAGACTCGGCGCTGGCCTTCAACGGATGGACTTGAGTGGTGCCGTGAATCAAGTGCTCTCGAGACAAGATGACGATGAAGCATTCGCTCGACCCTCGAGGCTACGAACGGCCTCCCGAGGTAAGCCACACCGCGAAAGCTGGAATCCTTGAGAGCCTAACAATTACAGGCGACACCTCAACAAATGCAGCGGGCCCTGCTAGCCAGGCCCAACGTCCCGTTTCTGGCATTGATCAAGACAGCTCCCGCAGTTTTGAAATGGAGAGCGACTACTATGGGGACGCCACGATAGAGTCGATGGCTGCACCTACGCCGAGATCTGAAGCCCGGAAATCCGCTCGAGCTACACGAGCCCCTGAAGCTCGCACTGCAAGCCAACCGACAAGACGGCGGGCGCAACCCTCACAGAGCCCCGAGTCGGAAGAGCAAGAGGATGAAGACGACGATGAGCAGGAGGTCACTTACCCAAAGCTCAATGCAAACCTTCCATCTCGGAGGTGGAACCTCCCTGGACACGAAGAAACGATTGAGACCACGAATCCGATTCCAGCATATCAAGCAGGCATCCTAAAACCTCGGCCTCGAAGCGGTCTTGCTCGCAACCAATCAAATACCTCTACCTCACGAAAACCTAACTACAATGACGCGAACGATGAAGAAGTGCAGGATTCAGAAGATGAAGAATTACGCCTAGCCCGGGCGGCCGCACTTCGAAGAGGACTTGAAACACGAGCTGATTACGATCCCCAGGCACCTGGTCTCACGCAGAGGAGGACCAGTAGAGCCGCCAGGCCGAACCAGTGGTCGGGCAGTTCCGATGATTCAGAGATCGAGGAGCAGCTCGCTCGGGAGCAAGCAGAAGGCGAGAGACGTACCATGAGAGAGATACGGGAGGCGTGGCGTCAGCGACTTATCCAGGCCCTCCAAACATGGCCACTCAGCATCATCTGGCGGTTCTTTCAACGCGAGCGAGATGATCGCCACGACGATTGGGGTGGTGACTTTGACGAGTTGGCGGGCGACGACAACCCTACCAACTTTCTGCTTTTATTATACCCCTTGTTCTGGCTCGAAATGATGGTGGCTCTTTTTGATTGGATTATGGATCGTCTCATCATCCTCGTCGATGCTTTATTAGGGGTTCGTTTGGCCAGACTAGGTCCAAGAAGAGGCGGAGCTTTGCAATCAGTCATCCGTGTCGCTGCCGTCTTGTTCCTTGTCTTACTGGGTGCGGGAGCTCTTCTAACGCTCACATCTTGGCTTCCGCTCCCTGAAGTGGAGTCACCATCGATTTTTGAAGAAGATCTATCCAGCTCGAGTGGTCTTGTTGGTAAGGTTGGAAATTTGATACCCTCGGTATCGTGGCCATCAATGCCCTCGTTCGAAATGCCCTCGTTTGAAATGCCCTCGTTCGGCCGGGGTAGCCGGGATGACGATGAGGGCCTCTGGGTGAAAGACGACGACAATAAGAAGGACAAGAAGAAAACGCAGAAGGAGCCCAAGAACGCCGCGGAGTACTTCGAGAAGTATGAGTCTCAGATCGCTGGATTAACAAAGGCCAACAAGCTTCATGAAGATGCGATGGACAAACTGCAAAAGGTTCTTCCTCGTGTTGTTCACATGGACCGTGATCAGAAAGGTCAACTTAGCATAAACCCGGAATTCTGGCATGCTCTTCGAGATCTCATCAAAAAGGACGAGGATATCTTGACTCTTGAGAAAGTCCAAGGGGAGTACCAGTTTACAATCGATCAGCAATGGCGGTCTATTGTACAGCGCCTTGTCAAAGACCCAACCTTCACAAAGGGCCTCAACGTCAGCGGTGCCGGGCTCGGGGAGGATGTTTTTAAAGAGAAGATGGCATCCTTTTGGGATGATTGGGTCAAGAAGAACAATGACAAGGTCCGGGACGCCATAGGACCTCTTCTTAGCAAGATCAAGTCGATTAGCTCGGACGAAGAGCTGGACAACCGTCTCAACGGGGTTGTCAGGGAACATCTTAGGGGGCAGAACCAGACTCTTGTTGGGCGTGACGAGTTCTATAAGCACGTGGAGAAGGAATTTGCGGCTCACAAAGTCCAGGTTCAAGCTCAAATTGAAGAACTCCAGCCCAAGCTCAAAGACTACGTTAAGGAATCAATTCGCATGGCCATGAACAACGCCCCCGACGCCATGACCAAGGCCGACGTCACCATGCTGGTCAAGGGTCTCATCGCCAAATCCATCGCAGACTTGAACCTCAAGGCCCTGGCCAAAGGGAAGATTCTCTCCTACTGGGATGCCGTCTTGAAGAACCAGGTCAACTACTTTGGCATCGGAGCCGGAGCTACCATCGACGTGAAACGCTCAAACCCAACGTATGACTTCTACAATAAAGGCGTAAAGTCTGAAGAATCCTACAAGAAGGGCATTGCGGGAATATTGCCTAACCCTCCCATCGCCGCCCTAGCCCCGTGGGAGGAAGAAGGCGACTGCTGGTGTGCTAGTAGATCTCTCACGACGCACAGAAACCCGCAAGGATCTTCCCTCTCCGTTCAGCTGGGGTACATGGTTATCCCACAGCACATCGTCATCGAACACATCCTCCCAGGAGCAACCACAGACCCAGATGCCCGGCCAAAGCACATTGAAGTATGGGCCAGATTCGACCACGACGACGATATCCTCGCACGAGTTCAGGACTTTTCCGCCACGCATTACCCCGATAAATCGGACGAATGGGACTACGAGCAGCCAAAGTTTAGACACGAGTTTGTCAAAATCAGCCAGTTCGTCTACGAGAGCGACAATCTCGAAAACGGCGTCCACGTCGAGCAGCTCAACAGCGAGCTCTCCAACATCGGCGCATCGACTGATCACATCATTATCCGCGCAGTCAGCAACTACGGCTCCTTCGACCATACCTGCTTTTACCGCGTTAGAATGTTTGGAGAAGTTGTGAAGTTGTAATGTTGTTTTTGTAGGCGTTGGGGAAAGGAGGGGGTGTTTGTCTTTGAGTTGTGTATATACGAATCTGGGTCCTTTGATGAAGCGTGGAGCTGTGCATTTAATCATGAAGGGGGTCCGTTATGTTTTTAATTTGCTGGTGGTTTTGTACGTGATGGTATTCCCAGAGCATGACTTTTCTCTTTTTATTTTAAATTGAATATTGTACGTTCTCTGCACTTTTTCTACCAATATAAAGGGTATCTCCCTCAAACATCCAACAACCCCGTCGCCAAAGCCTCCAGATCCTCCAACGTCTCCGGCTCTTGATCCACCTCGATAACTCTTCCCTTTCCCTTTTTGCTCTTCTTGATCTTCCTCTCCTCCTCCGAGTCGTCCTCGAACCACTTCTTGGCCCTCTTCTTCGGCGGCTCGTCTGAGCTCTCCTCTCCCGCAATGGGCAGCGACCTCAGCAGAGCAAGAGGATCCTCGCCATCGTCCGAATCCTGGTGAAGCATTGGTGCCTCGTCGTCGTCGTCGGAGACGATCCCCATCTTCTCTGCGCGTTCCGCTGCTTTTCGCTTCTCCCTCTTCTCGCGCTTTTTCTGCTTGGCGAGCATTTTGTCGTCGACGTCTGCTTCGCGAACGCGCGAGGTCTCGTCTTCAACGAACTTGCGGCGCTGCTCTTCGGCGGGGCCCTCTTCATTGAAGTCGTCCTCGTCTTGGAGTTCGTAGACCTCGTGCGCGTTGCCCTCGTCGTCGAACACGGTCTTTGTAGAGTTGCCCTTGAACTTAAGCATCTTCTTCTTGGACTTGAGAGCCTTCTCGCGACGCTTGGAGTCCACGATGAAGGGCTCTTCTCCGCCTAGGCCGTCGATGATCTTGGCTGTGGATTTGTATGCGTTGTTGGACTCTTCATCAAAGTCGTCGTCGTTGAGTCGTCGTTTCACAGAAAGGAAATCAGCATCTTCATCGTCGTCGGCCTCCTTGCCGTCCTTGCCGTCAAGGACAAGCTTGGAGTAATGACTTGAAAGGACGTCCTGGTTGGTACGCTCAAACATCTTGTCGTATTTCGTGCGGACCTCGTTCTTCTTCTTGGCCTTCTTGTCGCCATCGTCGTCTTCTGATTCAGAACCGCTAGACATGCCCGCACGAGGAGCGTTCTTTATCCGCTTGATGTCGTCGCCCTTTTGGAATTTGATCTGTGGCGTTCCCGGTAAGCCGAGACTGGAAGCAAAACCGTCGAGGTCTAGCTTGTTTAACTTGAAGACCTCCTTGTCTCTTTGTAGATGGATCGAACGAGTGTAACTGATAAAGGCCTTTTGTCCGAGGTACTTGAGATCCGGGTTCTGAAAGCACATGCTTTGCAATTGGTCCTTGATATTCTTCTTCTTCTTCTCTTTGATATTCACTTTTTGTATAGGGATCTTCTTGGCCTCGAGCTTCTTGAGCATGCCCACCTCTTCACTCGGATCCAGGAATAGTACTGCTTTGCCGTTGCTCTCGAACCGCGCCGTTCGACCGACTCGGTGAATGTAAGTATCGGCATCTTCTGGGCAATCAAGCTGGATGACCCAGTCGACGGCAGGGAAATCGATACCACGCGCCACAACATCGGTAGCAAACAAACACGATTGCTTGGCTGCTGTGAATCTTGACGTGATTTCCAATCGAGCGATCTGCTTTTGTCGTCCGTGGAGGTGAAGCAATGGAATACCTGGTTGAAGATGTCGGAAACTTTCGTACACGAATCGAACTTGCTTTCCGGAACTCATGAAAACGATGATTTTGCTCTTTACGTTGGCCTTGATAAATCCGTACAGAGTGTCGAGCTTCTCGGTCAGAGGCGTAACCAGATAGCTCTGCTGTAGATTCGTGGGAGTGGCGGCCGTCGCAGCTTCGTGAACGGAGACATATTCGGGGTCTTTTAGACTGAGACGCGCAAGATCAGAGACCTTTTTGCTCTGCGTTGCACTGAACATCAAGGTCTGTCGGTGCTTGGGCAGATGCTCAACCAGAGCGTCGACCGCTGACTGGAAACCCATGTCCATGATTCGATCGGCTTCGTCCAGAACCAGGATCTGCAGATTGTTGGCGTCGAAACCAGCAGTCTGGTCGAGATGCTGTAGCATTCTTCCAGGCGTGCAGACCAAGATGTTCATCCGGTCGAGTCTCTCGGCCTCCTCTTTCAAACTCTTTCCACCAATGACCAGACCGGCCGAGAACTGATGATGGCGACCAATCTTGCGCAATACCTCGAAGATCTGCACGGCGAGCTCACGAGTCGGTGACAGAATAAGAGCGCCTAGTCCGTCAAACTCGGTCCAGCGCGCGCGGTAGAGTTTCTCGAGAACGGGAACGAGAAAGGCAAGCGTCTTTCCACTGCCGGTCTTTGCTGCGCCGAGAATATCCTTGCCCTGGAGAGCGAGAGGGACGGCTCCGGCCTGGACGTCGGTGAGGGTTTGGAAGTGGGAGGCTTCGAGGCCTGAGGCGGTCGGTACGGAAAGTGGGAGGTCGGAGAAGTTCTTGGTCGCTTCAGATTTGGGGTCCTGAGTTGTATTAGCAAGCAGAACAAACCAAGCAAGTTGCGCATAAGTGAAAACATCAACCGCCCCCGTCACGAAACACATCAGCATACCAATTCATTAACTCGCTGCTCAAGCTTTTCCAGATCCTCCTGCTCTCTCTTCCTCTTCTGCTGTCGCTGTTCAGTCCGCCCATTGCGCTGAGGCTTAGGCGCCCGCACAGAGTGGCGCGCGTTGGGAGGCATGGTGGAGTTGTTGAGCAAGAAAAAGAGACAGTTTTTCTGGCGATGATTCTGCAACTTTTCTTTGGAGTTTGCTGGAAATTTTTTGGGTCGTCGGCTTTCGAAGATGCCGATGACCGATGGACCCACTTGATGCGAAATGCCCCACCATGTCTATAATTGGCAATATATTTGAAGGCGGCAACTTGACTCTTTAGTGAATGCTTGTGAATGAATAATGTCTAAGAAAGAGTAAAAATGATACAGTTAGAAGATGTATTTGGATTAGCCGCTAAGCTGCGGGCATCGGAGATGTCTCTCAATTCAAAGGTTGAGCCGGGATTACAACCTGCAACATTGCACGAGTCACACCAACGACTTGTATAGACGGATGCCATAGTATTAAACCATTTATGAAGTATTAAGTTACTGAAACATTCGTTAATTCTAGGTAGTCTTGCATTTAGTAAAAAACAATTAATTCTAGGTAGTTATATACTAAAAATCCAATCCGAAATATCTAAGTTTAGTACATATCACAATCACTCACCCTCCCTGACTTGCACGCCTCACCAAATGTACATTACGCTCCCCCTCTCCATCCTCAAAGCTCACAACAGAGCATTCCAATCAATGTCTAGACCCATAGTGGTATCTATACCAGCAGGTATATCGACATCGGAAGCTGCATCCGTCCACAGCCAGGGCGTAAAGCCCGCGCCTATCGACTGGCCACCAGTCCAGTCTGTGACCATGGATGGTGTGCCATTTGATGAATTGTCGATCTGGCCAGGGGCAAAAGTGCAATCCTGGGGGGTTTCGTAGGGGCCGTTGATATCAATTGTAGGCACATTGTATTCGTAGATCTGCTCATTCGGAGTAGTCCATGTGTGGTGTTGTGCGGGAGCAGAGCTTGGAACAAGGTTGTTCTGTGGTTCGCTCATCGTTTGCATCCTCTCCGATGGATCGAGGCCAGTGACTGTAGAGCCCTGTCTTTGATTGTCGGCTGCATTGGTGAAGAGATCTCGCCAATGTTTACGGAAAAGCTCATCGTTCGCAAAAGGCCCAGAGCTGGCTGGGACAGGCATATTTTCATTCTCCTTCTCCAACAACTCAACAGCCTGTCCATCGCCCTGCAGCCGGTCAATTTCCGCCTGTCTGTGTTTACGAGCCTTGGCCATGAGCTTCCGCAGCGGCACCCAAATCCGCGTATTCGTCTCCATGTTTGGCGAAGATGGAATCAGCCAGCTGCTGTGGAGAGCGATCCACGCCCTCTCGATAATCGGCAGCCACTCGCGGCGGGATATCTCAATGAGAAGGTACACGATCGCGTGCCAGTGAGTGTAGGTCTGGTAGATCCATCGCCAGTTACTACCTTCCGGCTCAGCGTTGAGAGCGTGGTTCCACTCGGCGACTTCTATAGCGGCAATGAGGAGTTTCTTCCGCACCTGGTCTGAGAAACGCTCGCTCGGGGATGAGAACAGAGTGGGAAGGTATATGAACAGCGTCAGCTTGGACATGACGAGGCGGGTAGCCGTGACGACGACCCAGTATATAATATTTCCCGACTCTGTCGCGTATCGGAGATAGACCTGGTCCAGCTTTTCGTAAAGATTATCTAGCATGCGACTTTGTTCCTCAATATTGGTCCCACCGTCCTTGCCTGCTGGAGCCATCATTTGCATTATGATGTTGCCAATCTCGCAATTGACAAGTGGAATTGACATGTCGGTGAGAGCTTGTCGACTGGAGGGGGTTTCGGTGGTGTCGGGATCAATATCCACATCGTCAATGTTCAAAGGGAGTTTGGTATCAAAGTCAGCCCTGACGATTGTGAACTCGGTCCCTTGGTCCTCCGACGCTCTTATATCCAGCATGCAGAGAGCCCACCAGGCTCTCCGCCGCATCTCGACTTGAAAGGGGCTGAGATTTTCGAAATGGGAGCCATCCCGATGCAGTCCTATGGACTGAGCCATTCTGATAGCAAGCCCTGTCATCATCCACACGAATCTCGGACTGTCATGGCGACGGACGAGAAAAAGAAAGTGAATAAATGCTTGGACCAGCACCAGGTCAGGGGTGTTGAGGAAATCAGCTTTGGCTAAGGCATGTTCCAGACCGAGACGATACTTAAGACTCAGCTCTGCTTTCGTCAAGCCGAAATTTGTCATGACCTAGCAGAATGAATAAGTCGCGTATTCGGGCTTTGTTAGAGAATGGTTCTCATTTTGACTTACGTCTTCCTGCTCCATGGAAATAACAGCTGCGTAGTATATCGAAAACATGAGTGCCTCGTTAGCCGGCGTGAGACCTGTGTCCTTTCCACGACTGCCACGAATCATCTTAGTGATACTCGGAGTATGTACGAGCTGCATGAAGCGATTTACGTTCTCAGAAAATGTGTCGAGAAGAAAAGGGATCTGAGAAGGCAGTGGGCGGAAATCATCGAGCCCCGGCCCAGGGTGATCTAGGTTATGCCTGAAGAGAAAAGCATGACGTTCTGACGGTGCTCGCTCAAGTTCATGAGTAGACGTGTCTGGCGTTTTTCCAGCAGAAGACTCATTTTCATCGTCTGAGGTGTCTGAATCTCCGGTCTCCAGTCCTTGTGTAGACATCTTGAGCGCATCAAGCTGTGATACATTGGTTACTTTTGAAAATGCATGCTGAAAGGGCGGACATGTACATACCTCGTCGCTGACCCGAGACCAGAAACCACTACTCACATAGCGACTCTGATTCGCATCCTGGACCACCATTCTTCCGAAATGCTTCTGCATCGTTGTTGTATTTGTACCCGATGTACCCGATGTACCCGTATGATGACCCGCATCCTTCTCATGGGTAGAGCTACCGGGAGAGTTGACGCCCGATGAGCCATCCGCAGCAGCCTTCACCTGCCCAAGCTGTCCACTCAACTCTTTGACGAGGCATTCCAGACTATGAAGCCTCTCCATGACCTGGCCGATCCCAGGGTCGTTGCTCTGGGGTGCTACCTCCGCCGACGCCGCAGTGTTGGTGATCCGCTCAAGCCGACGAGCCCATTTCGGAGGACGGTCACGAGCTGGAATGACACAGGGGATGTTGGCGCGACGGCAGTTGGAACATGGCGATTGTTTATCGCAGCGGACCTTGCGGGTGCGGCAAACAGTGCAACTGCGCAGTCTGGCTGCCGCTGGCTTTTTGGTCTCCGGCGCAGCACTTGCTGGACTCGGGACCTGTGGCATGATGAAAGATTAGCGATGGCTTTCTGTGTCGCGGTGCGGGCCGTCCATTCCAGCCCGTTTACTGCTGACGTTGGAGTTTGGTGCAGGAAGAGCCCCGCATTGGGATGAATTTGGTGATGATGTTAGGATTCAGTAGTTTCAGTGCTTTTACAAAGATGACCAAGCAAAAGACCCTTGTATATGGTTTGTTTCTTATTGATTACAGCAAGGCTAAAAATGAATAACTAAGCTATCGTGTTGAAAATTTTCAATTAAATGCAAACAAAAGGTATCTCGTAGCAAGTTATTCCCAAATATCCAAATAATATTCGATCCTAATAAGTGATTGTCGCAATCTTGTTGGAATACTTGTCTTCCCTCTTGATCAGTAGATTCTCTGCCATCCATCGTCCTGCATCCTCCCTTGAAATAGTGTATCCGATAGCATCTGATTCTCGTCCCAATTTGGGGTCCTCAATGCCGACCCGGATCGTCGTGTCAGTCTCACCATCGGTAAGAAGACTGGCACGCATGATTGTGAATTCCTCGCCGCTCTCCACCAGCTTCTGCTCCATGATCTTCTTGTCCTGGTGAGGAACTCTGAGCATAACATGGTATAGCGGAACCATAGCCAGAGGGATGTCGCGACCAAAATCTGACATGCCGGTGGTGCTGCAGACGACGATCCGGGGGTGACCCTTTGTGCCGTCTTTTCGGAGTTGTGTCAGGGTCTGGAGAAGAACAGTCATTCCGATTCTGCAGACTTCTGGGTCGTCGATTGTCATTCTGGAAAAGATGAACTTGCCGCCGATAGTAGAGACGATCTCATCGACAAAAGTACCGTCTTGCTTCTTGAGACATTGTGACAACGCAGTGATATTGTGCGCGTTACCCTGGACCACTTGGAGGTTCGGGTTTGACTCGACAGGCAGGATATCTGTGAGTCTGGATGGCGTTCGGCATATGGCGATGCATTTATGGCCTGCGGCGAGGGTGTGCTTGAGAGCTGAGAGGCCAACGCCCGTACTGGCTCCAAGGAAGAAGATGGTTTTGGAAGACATGGTGCTTGAGGTTTGAACGTGTAGTTGTAGGTTGGTAGGGGGGTGTAATTGGAAAGTGTTTGGTAGTAGTCTTGTAAACTTGTTATTAGTCTTGATTGTTATCTTTCTTCTAAACCCCAGACAACAGGGCAATGCGTTGTTTATATACACGGCCATCTAGTTCGGTATTATATCTCGCCAAACCTTTACCGTTTGCCCCGTAGGGCTGGCAATGTAGAACCGAAAGTTGCGCGAGTAGGCCGAGTTTTGCACGAGGGCTTGTGATTGGTCGAGCCGATGGTTTTCGCTACATCTTCGCTATTGCTGCGCCGTTCGTCCCTCGCGTCGGGCCCTTTCGTGTAAGTGTCGGGGTCCTTGCATTTGGGATAACTAGGTACATTGTAAGCAGTAAAGGACTCGCCATCTATTAAAGATATTGTATTTCGCATTCATTTTCATTGCCATTAACTCATAATATCCCATCTTCACATTGTCCTCTGACAAATCCCATCCTAATCACTCTCCTCTTCGCTCAAAAATGGCCAGCTCCATTTCTATGTCTACCAGGATTGAGGTCCTAGCATCTCCAGCCGTTGTCCGATCAGTTGTAAGTAGAAAAAAACTCCCGGGTGATGTAAACGGCCTCACTAACAAGTAAAAGTTCTTGGATTTCCCTCGCTATAAGCAATGGAATCGAGGCTGGGAAATCACCCCTCTAGAACCAGCCAACCCATCCGCTCTAAAACCTGGCGATACCCTCAAAGTCTCGATGAACGGAATGACTTTCCACCCACCTGTGATTGTATGTCTCCAATAACACCATTTTAATAAACACATTTCTAACATTTGCAGGAAAATTCAGAAAGTCGCTTCACCTGGGAGGGTTCACTATGGGGTCTTATAGTAGGGACGCATCATTTTGACTTTTCTCCTAGTGAGGAGAATGCAGGCTGTACTACATTTATCCAGCATGAGGACTTTAGAGGCTCGTTAATGTTTCTTTTCTGGCCGTGGAGGAATAAGGAGATGTCCACTCGTAACTGGGATGCGTTCAATGTGGCCTTGAAGAATGAAGCAGAAAAGCCTCAAAATATATCTACATCTTCCGTTTAATTAATTCTCTACCATGAAATCTCGGCCTTTCTAATTTAACGACCTACTCAACGAACTCCCCTTCACAAGTTGCAGTAAGTCATGGTCTGACCTACAAGAATAAATCTGGTTTCAGCCATGTTTAGAAGCCATGTCTTGGCTGTCTTGAAGGTTCTTAGAATGCATCGTTCTGACGGACGCCAAGATGAACCCAGCCCAACGATTTATTCTTTGTTTGATGGCTGTGACGATCGTTTTTATGTCATGTGTATTCAGCCGTCCAGATGCCAAGCACGAATCGTTTTCCGTGGAACTCAGCCAAACATTCCTTGCTTGTCACTTTTCTATAAGGACCAGGTCTGCCTCCCGTTCCTGTTGCGCAGACATAACAGAACCATCCCATCGCCTGTCTTTGACTTTTCCATCAGTCGCGAACGAGCAGAGAATACGAGAAGAATATTGCGGACACAGTTCCTCCCCGCTCACCTTGCATATTTGGGAGGGTTTCTAGTTCTAGTCGTGCTCTAGGCACCATACGTTCCTATCATGGGACGGCAGCTCATCCCTGAATGCGAGTTTAACAGAAAACAGCAACAGTGTAGAGCACAGGATGGTATATGGATTGTTAGTATTATACTTTGGTGAGTGGGAAACACTCATAATGTTTTGGCTCCGAGTATTGATGTTCTTTAGTTGCTTCCATTTCGTCTCCGTCGTCGCTGATCTCGAACTGCTCCGTCGACTAGTGAAGCATCAACGCCAGGAAGGATATCAGGTTGCGACGAGGCCAGATAGAGCATGCAACACTAGCGAGTTTGAAGCAAAGCAAGATGGAATGACAAATGGGCAAGAATCAGGAGTGTCTCGAGAGGAGGGAGCATCACATGTGGTTGTGAAATGATGGATACGAGTCAGAGCTGAAGAAGCCATGTAGACCAAGACCAATATATGATGATATAACACAAGGACTAAGAGTACTTGGAAGACAACCCAAACTCATATGAATTGGCCTTTGAACGCATTTTAACAAAGACTTTACAACTCACCTCTGAGGCCTCGATCGGCAGCTCCTTGATTATGGTCGTTGTGAGATGGTGAAAGAGAGGAGTGCGATCCATATAAACCAGACTCACCGCCCTGGGCAGAAAAGTTTCACCGCCAAAAAATTGCTTTCTGCCCCTCCATAGATTCTACGCCTAGTAGAATTTCAAACCTCACAGCTTCAGCAATGTCGTCGCAGGGCAAAATGAAGGGCTCTAAGAAAAAGGGCGGCTCAGCGGAGAGTCAGATCGCCGACGCGCGATTCGCTGACTTCCAAACCGATCCTCGATTTCGTCTACCTTCTAAAAAACAGACCAAGACTACCATCGACAAGCGTTTCTCCCGCATGCTTAAGGATGACGAGTTCACCGCTACTGCAAAGGTCGATCGCTATGGTCGAAAAGTAAAATCGGATACGAAGAAGAAGGCTCTACAAAGGTTGTATCGGGAGGAAGATGAGGAGGAAGACAAGGAAGACGAGGAGGAAGACGAGGAGGAAGAGGACGATGAGGACGTGAAAGTCGACGACGATGAAATTGTCCAGCGAGAGCTTCGAAGAGCCCATGAAAAGCACGATCCCGCACGAGGTGGTGGATTTTCCTCGTCAGAATCTGACTCTGACGACTCTGACGACTCGGATGAAGACGAGGCCGACGCGGCTGTCGATATCGAAGGAGACATGCAGAGATTCCAAGACGAGCAAGCCAATGTGGAAACCGGAGAAGTGACGAATCGCATCGCCATTGTGAACCTAGACTGGGACCACGTCAGGTCCACTGACCTGATGGCCTTATTCTCCAGCTTTCTATACGACACTGGCGGCAAGATTGAGAATGTGGCAGTCTACCCCAGCGAGTTTGGCAAGGAGCGCATGCAGCAGGAGGAAGTCGAGGGCCCCCCCAAGGCTCTTTTCAAGAACCCCAAGAACGACTCGGACGATAGCGACGAGGATAGTGATGACGAGGACGAACGGATCAAGAAGGGGTTGCTCGAAGAGGGCGACGACCAAGACTTTGACAGCGACGCATTGCGATCATACCAACTCGATAGACTCCGTTACTACTACGCCGTCATGACCTGCTCAAGTCCAGAGGTCGCTCACAAAATCTACGAAGCCACCGACGGACGTGAGTACCAGTCCTCGTCCAACTTTCTCGATCTGCGGTTCGTGCCCGACGAGGTGACGTTTGACGACGAGCCCCGCGACCAATGTGACAAGGTTCCCGACACTTACAAACCTGTCGAGTTTGTCACGAATGCGCTGCAGAGCTCCAAGGTCAAGCTCACCTGGGACCTGCACCCTGAGGAGGCCTCACGAAAGGCATCCATCAACCGCGCTTTCAGCGGTAGCCGCTCAGAGATTGAAGAGAATGACCTGCGGGCATATCTTGCTAGCGATAGCGAGGACGACGACGATGTGGAAGAAGAGGCAGAGGTTGAAGTTGTCGAGGACGAAGTGACTACTGTCCCAGAGGGCGAGCGGAAATTGTCAAAGAAGGAACTGGCACGTCAGAAGATGCGAGCTGCTCTGGGTCTGACCGAGGAGCCCGCCTCCAAGGTCACCAAGGGGGGTCCCGTTGGCGACATGCAAATCACCTTTACACCGGCTTTGACCGAAGGTGCGCCAAAGAAGAAGGAAGCCGAGGAGGAGACGACAATTGAAAAGTACGTGCGAAAGGAGAAGGAGCGCAAGGAGCAGAAACGTCAAGCTTCAAGAGCCAAGCGTGAGGGCGCCGCTGCCGAGGAAGATGTCGAGGAGACCGCAGCCCCCGCCGGCGGCGACGATGATCTTGGCTTCGACGATCCCTTCTTCACAGCAGACGGTCCCGCGCCCACATCCAAGACATCAGTCCGCAAGGAAGAGCGCCGCAAGAAGCGCGAAGCCCGCGACGCCGCCGAAGCCGAATCAGCAATCCAAAAGGAGCAGCTCAAGAAAGCCATGGCCAAGGGCTCCAACGACGCCTCCCAGGCCGACCACCTCGACCACTTTGACATGAACGAGATCATGCGCGCGGAGAAGCAGAAGCGCAAAAAGGCAAAGGACAGGAAGATTAAGGAGTCCCAGGGCGGTCTCCAGGAGGGTTTCGACATGCCCGTCGCCGACGACCGCTTCAAGGCTGTCTTTGAAAGCCACGAGTACGCCATCGATCCGTCGAATCCAAAGTTTAAGGCTACGGAGGGTATGAAGAAGTTGCTGGAGGAGGGGAGGAAGAAGAGGAGGGGCGATGATGAAGCGGAGGAGCCTAGGACTAAGAAGGTCAAGAAGGGACGGAGGTGAAGGGGTGCTATGTAATGGGTATAGATGGTTAATAAAAAGGGAGTTTGATCAACATATCACATGATGGCGCTGTGTGAGGAAGACGCGTATATTTGACCCCGTTTGTCATGACCTCTGACAACCTCCAACATAAACCCCCCGTCATCGAGCTTTACTTTCTCGTTAACAATCACTCTACATCGAACAGCTTTTGCCTACTCTAGAAAATCGGGGTTGCATAAGCGTGTACGTTCGGATCCTCCATCGCCTATCTATATCCTTGGAAGAAAACCTCCATCTCCTCCCTTTCCCATCCGAGCTGTGGAAGTGAACAGCGTCCATAGCTGAGAAGTGGAAGACGTAAATCTCGACACGTGGCTTTGTGCTGGGACCAGGTACTGGGAAGGGGTTTGTTGAAG
>JABFEV010000691.1:0-29462 GCA_013618395.1 Fusarium domesticum | reverse complement strand
TGGTGTCACAGTGAGGTTTAGTGGTACGTGGGCTTCCGAAGATTCCAACACCGGAGCTTGTGGGACCGCTAAAAATGACCGCCACTGGAATATCCGTAGCCTCGCTCATGTCCCCCTAGTATCTGGATATGGCCTAGTGATATTTCCATTGACGAGGCTCTGCTTCATTCGGTCTGGCGGGAACATGTAAGTTGCATACCAGCAGAAAGATGGATATTTATATCGAATAAATTCATTCAAACAAACACTGAATACACTTGGGATCATATGGCCACTGGGTTAAATGTCTATTAACTCATTCCGAATATTCATCTGATCGTTCCGCTCCCTTCCTGGAGCGTGCCGAATCTCCTCGTGCCAAAATAAACAGTCATGGCAGTGTTATCCTTCAAACTCCCGTTGGACGAGACATAAGGAAACCAGGCTACAAGCAAGTGTTCATATGAGAGCCACCCTAACGCCAGAGGCGGAAATACATATGGGTAGGCTCTTCTTGCTTGTGTTTTAAACCTGATAACAAGTCAATCCAACCTACCGCTTCCCTCCCCCATGCCCTTTTGTCATCAATCCTTGATTGACTGTCCGACAAAACACAAAAACCAACATTTGGTCATATGCCGCCTGAACCATGAGTCCATAGCGACACTATCTTTCCACTATTGCACTCTCATCGTCGGAAATCGATACTGGCGCGTGAGGAATCCACGCTAGGACGCACGGAACTGCTTGAACTGCGTCGACGTCTAGCCCGCTGCTCGCCAGGGTCTGATGGATTGAGTCCTGTTGATTTCGCAAACATGTTGAGTATGTCAGTCAACGAGATAACACCCGTCAGCCTACCCGACAACCGAGCTCCTGCCATGGCCGAAGCAGGCACAGAAGAAGATGCAATAGTGGTCGTGGGAACAGCAGCAGCAGGCACTGGTGAAGGCGGTGCTGCTGCGTTAAAGCCCGCAGTTGAAGCCGCAGATGGTAGTGCCGCACTGGTGAAGACTTGAGGTCCTATGAGAGGCGTAGCAGGGGCCGATGGCGAAGGAGATGCAGATTCCACCACCCACATCCGGTGAGATCTCGTAGCAACAAGCTTCGCCACCGTATGAGCAAGAGTTGAATAGGGATTGACGTAAAAGACGGGGAATGTATCTCGACCCTTCTCGACTCCCCGTTCATTGAGGATGACCGAAATGAAGTTCATGCAAGATGAGTTGAGCAGATGAGCGTCCGAGGTGCTTGTAAGATGGCGCACGTCCTTGGTTGAGATGTTGCCCACGACGTTAAGGCCGTTGTCTACAACCGCCACGCTTGTCAAACCTTCGTCGTTCATGACTGTAAGGGCTTCCGACAGTGGCGCGTCAGAACTATTCACAAGTTAGTTGGCAATTTTCACGATTTCGAACCTACACAACATACTTGACCGAGACAATTTCCTTGGCCCCGATGCCCAGATCCCGAAGGATCACGGGATATAGGCGATCGATAGAAGGAAAGTTGACGCCTTCGTTCCAAAAGAACTCGATAATCCTCAACTGACTCGCGATACCTATGACTTCGCCGTTCGAGGCTGTCACCAGCAAGCGGTGAATACCGCTGCCGAGAATCTGAATGGCTTGAACGAGGTTCTCATTCGCAGGAAGAGTAACTAAGGACTCCTTGCGGAACAGTGGCAGCACCTCGCGCAGGGCAGTTTGACCGCCTTCCCGAGCCTGGGCAAGAATCGAGTTGAATAGTTCGACTTGGTCTTCCTCGGGTTTGGTGAGACCGACGACAACCAATAAGTAGACATTGAGATCAGTGTAGTCGAAAGTGGTATACGCAATTTCGGTAGAAGCATCCTCGCGGACTAGGACAACGTTGGTCGGGCTTTTGAGAAGCAGCTATTTGAGCCCAAGTTAACAATCACCACCAGATGCTTTTCAATCAACTTCCCCAACACGTGGACTGCAAGCGTCACATCACAGATGTAATAAACGAGTGGTGAAACTAAGCTTACCTTGGTAGCCTCCTCTACACTGCTGTCGATTTCTACCCACTTGATATCCTCGGACGATACAAGCTCTCCAATATCAACGTCTCGCCAATCTCTGCCAGCGAACTTGGGGTTGGCATGCTTATTGTGGGCTGGAGGATGGTTCAGAAGATCCTGTAGAGCTGCCTGTGTGAAAGATGGATGTCGCTGAGAGCGGGGTGAAGATGGCGCATTCCGAAGGTTCTCGGCGAAGCTCTGACGATGTCCTGAGGTCGAACCGGCAGATATAGAGACGGAAGGGGATCTTTGAGATAGAGTGGGAGGTTTATTGGTAATAGAAGAGCTCGAGACGGCGCTATTCAGGCTGGAGGAACTCATCGCACGAGTATCTTTGAGCTCGCGAGGAGCGGAATTGGGCGAGGGATCCATGATTGAGCTGACCCCGCGATGGGAAACTGACTGATGTTGGACAATATGTGATGGGAGGATGGTCAAGCTGTCAAGCCAGGATAGATGTCGAGAAAATTGTGATAAGATAGATTATTGAGAAGACTGGAAAGTCAACGTCTGAATAATGGCAATTGCACGATTGTCGAGGCGACTGAATAATAGTAGGTTGGGAGTTGGCGGGGCGAAGCGCGGAGAAGACGGAAGCGAGATAACAATGGCGGGGAATTTTTGAGGTAGCAGTAGCAGTAGCAGTAGCAGCGACGGTGGCAGTAATGCAGGCAGCTTGTTCGTGTCTAATATTTTAGATCGACTCAATGGTTGAAGAAGCAAGGAAACGAGATCGAGCGAGGTAAGAAGTCACAGGGAAGACAAAAGACTAAAACAAGTCAGGGACGGTTGTGAAGCGGGCCGTTGACTGAGCGGCCAGACGACAAGTGGAATGGTTTTTCTTGTTGCAATTAGAAAGAGAGAGGCAGTGCGAAGTTTTGTTGGTATGATGAGGCGTAAGGTGAAGTGGTGGGAGGGAGGTGGAAGAGCTGGGTGAGGCTTTGTGAGGGGCACGAGATGAGAGGTCATGGGAATGATGACATAACCTAACATTGGACCATCTCCGCCAGAAGAATACAGGCGATTGTTCGGGAAGAACTGACAAGGTGGAGTTGACCCCCCGCCATCCATGACAATTCTGTCTCTTCCGTTGGGCATTGAGAAATACTGTAAGGAAGATAGGTACCTAGACAAGTTGCTTATCAGTGCTTAATTCGAACTGAATGTTGACATGATTGCATGTTTGTTGTCATTTCATGATGCAGAATGTTTATCTAATACATATCCATTATCAATTCATAGGGCTAGGTATGGAACCCTTTCTCAAAATGCCCTTGGTCTATGTTAAATTGCTACTTGATGCATGTTCCCACTAGGAGGCTACCATATTGGAGGAAAAAGGAATGAATACAAGATGGTCAGTCTCAGGCAAGAACTTGAGATCAACGTAAAAGTTAACTGACCTTAACCGTGGCTTCACTTCATAAGAATGGCTTGCTACGTAGATGCCTACTTACTTTACTGGGTATTAAGAAAATGAACCAGCATTCCATTTCCATCCACCTGCAGGAGAATTAATATTAGATTTTATTTCACATGCTTCTTTTCCAGTCGATACGGTCAGTTCTAGTGAAGTTTTGCTGTCCCCTTGCATGGTCACCGCCGCAAGTTTTCAGAGACGACAGTAGAAGACAAGAGATGAAAGATAAATATATGAATTGCGACAAGATTAATGCTTGCATTCGTAAATAAGAATTAGAAACAAGAACGAGAAACATACGTAGTGATTACAGTAGAAATGCTTCCTGTCATAACGTGTACTAATGTATAAAATTTAGCCTCTTGTCCTGTCTTTCTAACATCGCAAATGGACCCCTGGAAAGTAACCACACCAACGAATGGATGATCTGGGTACCTTCCGTGTTTTTTTTTTTTCGTTTCCCATTTGTTCTGGGCTACCCGCAGCTGTGGTCAGAAGTACTGTATCTCCGAAATTATACGTAACAGTAC
Source organism: Fusarium domesticum (assembly GCA_013618395.1). NCBI lineage: Eukaryota > Fungi > Ascomycota > Sordariomycetes > Hypocreales > Nectriaceae > Fusarium > Fusarium domesticum. Next base: position 25,489 of record JABFEV010000691.1, on the reverse strand, counting down.
TTATGCAGTCTTGACCTTGGGCTTCCCCTCCCCCACCATTCTTCTTTCACTCCATCCATCCCTCCTCTCTCTCTGCACACTTTCTCCCACTTCGCACCATTTGGTTTTCTCGAGATTAACGCCCTCGAAGCGAAAGTCGACAACCTCTCCAAGTCTGCGCCCGTCTTGGCCCGCAGCTTTCATATTTATTCTTTCCAAACTTTCCTCGACCCCTCCACCTAATATCTCTCCTTCGATAACCGACCGACTGAACTCGATTTCTTTCTGCCCCTCGTCGTCTGCTGGTGGACATCACCATCAGCAACCGCCCTGCGACCATGTCTATGCTCCCACCCGATATCCACGCAGAGCTTTCGCAGCTCCTGCAAGCCCTACAGTCGCCTGACAACACTATCCGATCTCAGGCCGAGGAGCACTTACAGAATAGCTGGACTGCGACCCGTCCCGAGGTCCTGTTGATGGGCCTCGCTGAGCAGGTTCAGGGTCCTGGTGATACCGCAACTCGGTCATTTGCCGCCGTCATCTTTCGAAGAATCGCTTCCAAGGTCCGCAAGGCCGATTCTGGAGAGAACCTTGATCTCTTTATCTCTTTACCCAAGGAACAGGCTGCTGTCATCCGCCAGAAGCTACTCGAGACTCTGGCTGCCGAGTCTGAACGAATTGTTCGCAACAAAATTAGTGATGCTGTCGCAGAGGTCGCCAGGCAATACACCGAGAATGGTAAGTTCGCCTTCGCAGACAGACTGTCTGCTCGAGGCATGGCTTTTCTTTTTCTTTTTCTCTTTCAATTTTTTTTTTTTGGTTAACTTGGAACTGCCACAGGCGACCCTTGGCCCGAACTGTTGGGTGGTCTCTTCCAGCTCAGCCAGGCCACCGAGCCCGAGAAGCGAGAAAACGCATTCCGAGTCTTTGCTACTACTCCCGCTATCATCGAAAAGCAACATGAGGAGTCTGTTCTCCAGGCCTTCCAAAAAGGTTTCAAGGACGATGCTGTCCAGGTAAACACCCCCACTAAGCGGAACAAGCTTCTTTGTTCTTGTTTCTCAACGTAGTTTTTCAGTCACCACCTACTAACCATGGAAATAGGTTCGCTTGGCTGCCATGGAGGCTTTTGCTTCCTTCTTCCGAACTATCAACAGGAAGGGCCAAGCTAAGTACTACGCTCTGATCCCTGATGTTCTAAACATCCTTCCTCCCATCAAGGACTCGCAAGAGTCCGACGACCTCAGCAAGGCCCTCGTTGCCTTGATCGACCTCGCCGAATCTGCTCCCAAGATGTTCAAACCTTTGTTCCAGAACCTTGTTCAGTTCAGTGTATCCGTCATCCAGGACAAGGAACTCGACAACATGTGCCGCCAGAACGCTCTTGAGCTAATGGCCACCTTTGCCGACTACGCCCCCTCAGTCTGTCGAAAGGACCCTTCGTATACCAACGATATGATCACCCAGTGTCTGAGTCTCATGACTGATATCGGCGAGGACGATGACGATGCTTCCGAGTGGCTAGCTTCTGATGATGTAGGTGTTCATTGAGGACAACCCCCATATTCGCTCATTGCTTACTTACGCCATGCAGTTTGATCAGGAGGAGAGTGACCAGAACCATGTTGCTGGTGAGCAGACTATGGACCGACTGGCCAACAAGCTTGGCGGTCAGACCATCCTTGCTCCTACATTCAACTGGCTACCCCGTATGATGACCTCGATGTCTTGGAAGGATAGGCACGCCGCGTTGATGGCAGTCTCCGCCATTTCTGAGGGCTGCCGGGAGCTAATGATCGGTGAATTGAGCCAGGTTCTTGACTTGGTTGTTCCCGCTCTCCGAGACCCTCACCCCCGCGTGCGCTGGGCTGGCTGCAATGCGCTGGGCCAGATGAGCACTGACTTCGCTCCTAAAATGCAGACTGACTACTATGACCGAGTCCTCAAGGCCATTATTCCTGTTCTAGACTCCCCCGAGGGTCGTGTCAAGTCTCATGCGGCTGCCGCCCTTGTCAACTTCTGTGAAGAAGCTGAGAAAAACATCCTTGAACCCTACCTTGACGATCTGCTGTCACATCTCTTCCAGCTCCTCCAGAACGAGAAGCGATACGTTCAGGAGCAGGCTCTTTCCACCATCGCCACCATTGCTGATGCTGCCGAGGCCGCTTTCTCCAAGTACTACGACACACTGATGCCCCTGTTGGTTAATGTCCTCCAGAATCAGAGTGAGAAGGAATACCGTCTTCTTCGTGCCAAGGCTATGGAATGCGCCACTCTGATTGCCCTGGCCGTGGGTAAGGAGCGTTTGGGACAGGATGCTATGACCCTTGTCAATCTCCTTGCCAATATCCAGACCGGTATTGTCGATGCCGACGACCCTCAGGCGCAGTACCTCATGCACTGCTGGGGACGCATGTGCCGTGTTCTCGGCTCCGATTTCCTTCCCTTCCTCCACAATGTCATGCCACCATTGCTGGAGCTTGCTATGGCTAAGGCCGACATCCAGCTGCTCGACGACGATGACCAGGTTGAGCAGATGCAGAATGAGGAGGGCTGGGAGCTTGTCCCTCTCAAGGGTAAGATGATTGGCATCAAGACTAGCACCATGGACGATAAGCATATGGCGATCGAGCTCCTGGTTGTCTACGCCCAGGTTCTCGAAGCCAGCTTCGCCCCCTATGTTGCAGAAATCATGGAGAAGATCGCACTGCCCGGTCTTGCTTTCTTCTTCCACGACCCTGTGCGATACATCTCGGCTAAGCTAGTTCCCCAGTTGCTTAGCTCTTACAAGAAGGCGTACGGTCCTCAGTCCAACCAGCTTCGGGGCTTGTGGACCGCTACTGTCGACAAACTGCTCGAGGTCCTTACCGCGGAACCCGCGATTGACACGCTGGCCGAAATGTACCAGTGCTTCTATGAGTCTGTCGAGGTTGTTGGCAAGGACTGCCTCTCCGCAGATCACCTCAGTCGATTCATCGACTCTGTCCACTCTGCCATCGAGGATTACAAGGACCGAGTCGCCCAACGTGCTGAAGACAAGGAGGGCGCTACCGCTGATGATGTCGAAGATGAGGCAGAGGAGACTTTAATTGCCATCGAGGACGACCAGACTCTTCTGTCTGACATGAACAAGGCGTTCCACGCCATCTTCAAGAACCACGGAGCCGCTTTTCTGCCTGCTTGGGAGCGACTCATGACGACGTATGAAGGTTTCCTGGCCTCGCCTGACCCTACTCAACGCCAGTGGGGACTATGCATCATGGATGATGTCCTAGAATACTGCGGCCCTGAGAGCACACGGTATGCGAACTACATCACCCAGCCTCTTATTGACGGCTGCCGAGACGCCTCGCCAGCTATCCGACAAGCGGCTGCCTATGGCGTTGGTGTTGCTGCGCACCGAGGCGGAGCCCCCTGGGCTCAGTTCCTAGGTGGCTCTGTGCCGTTCCTCTTCCAGGTGACTCAGGTTGCCGATGCCCGAAACGAGGACAACGTCTACGCGACTGAGAATGCCTGTGCGGCTCTCGCCAAGATCCTCCACTACAACGCCAGCACTGTTGGTGATGTGCAGAATGTGATTACACAATGGGTCGAGACCCTGCCCGTTATCAACGATGAGGAGGCAGCTCCTTATGCCTACGCCTATATGGCTGAGCTCATCAACCAGTAAGTTTCCGTGCCGAGTCCAGAGTGGATACAGATTGATGAAGCTGATCAACTTATAGGCGACACCCTGCTGTGATGAACCAGGCTGGCAAGATTTTTGTCTATATCGCCCAGGCCCTTGAGGCAGACACGCTCCAAGGCCAGACGGCCAGCCGAGTCGCGGTGGCAACCAAAGCTCTGTTGACGGAGGCGGGCGTTGACCCTACACCACTCCTCCAGCAGTTCTCACCGGAGTCGCAGCGAACGATCATGGGATTTTTCTCCTAGGTATGGAATACCAAGGCTGTCGATGAATGCAAAGCTGAGAGATCTCTCTGGAGCAAACATCTTTGTCGAATTCACGGGAGGATGTTTAAGCCCTGAATAAACGGAGAGCACAATGGGAGTCCCCATATGATACCAATACGAAGTGGCAGCGTTGTGGCAGTGACGGGTCCGTCGATTCAAGGAGATGGACAGAGAGATTGGCGTTTTTGATGAAGGGTACAACGACAAGTGCTTCTGGTACGATCCAACAGGACGAGAAACTCGAAGGTGGTTGCCAATGAAGCGGATACAGACAAGGTTACTGTTGACCGCAGGGAATACGGGCGATAGAAGACGCCATCAGAGGCGTTGCGTGATCAGGAAAAGCCAGGTCAAGTCATTTTAAGTAGGCTATATGCACAGCACAATCCCCAAGTACCAATGATACAGAATAGATCTATTTGGTTTTAAAGAGAAGAAAACGAAAAGGGAATACGAATGAAGAAGACGTGGCCGTAGCCGTACCTATGTGAGCGTCGGTGTATTTGGCACCATTTAGACGAAACTAGGTGCTAATATCCTGTGCTTGGTCTGAATCAGAGGTCAGAGGCTGAGCTGAGGGTAGGACAGGGGCAGCTGGGACATACTGTAGAGAATAAATGACGTGGGTGGAAATGCAGTTGGTATCCTTGGGCAAGGGCGTGGATTCGCGCGGGGACAAAGAATAAGACGCCAGTCTTGATAAACACGGGGAAAGTCGACAAGGGCCACCCAAAGAGAGGCTCTGTTAATCATAGAGTCAATCCAAGATGATAAGGTAGAGCACATGCCAGGTCTATGGTGGTCTAGAAACTTTGATTAATTGTGCTTGTCTTGGAAGCTAGACATTGTCACTAGAGCCGTCTGGTAGGAATAGAAAACTTGAGACTTGCCCTTTTTACAAGTTGATCGTTTCTCACATAATACTACACATAATACTACACATACTAGTGAGATCCGTTTTGAAATACTTCTTTGAAATTCGGTATCAATCATAATATTGATTCGCGTCGATAGGTTAATGGGTCGTCTCAGTCTTGTAATCTCTCCTCGCCTTGGGTACTAAGGTACTTTAGGTAGGTATTTTTAGATGGATGAACGTCAGAAGGGAAGCAGGGTCGTAGAGTTTCGGGGAGGGGGCTGCAACAGGACGGGCACAACGTAGATCGCCGCCACAAAGTGGTCCCTTATCCTTTTATGTTTTTTCTTCTTCCCTATTAAGTTACTTTTCTTATCTTCCTTTTTTTGTCAGTCGGGGCCCGGTGTGTCGAGAGAATGGTGTTTACTGTTCTATGCCTAGGTATTGAAAAGAGCCTAGCTGACCAAAATTATACCCTCTAGTGAAAAAGCCAAGGAGACCCGGTAAAATCAGAAGAAGAAAGGGAAGGCACACGGACCACCCGCATGGCTGATCCCTTCAAGTTGCTCCCCCTCCATGTCGTAACATTCTGTGTACCTCCCTACCTGCCATGCCTCCTTCCTACACATGCGCAAACGGCCATGTATGGTACCGTGCGCTCTAGTCTCATTTTACACATGGCAGGTGTCGGGTGGTGTGCATATACGGCCGTAGAAAACGGCAGTCACCACAGTGCTCAGGCTCCAATCCCAGCTCTTTTCCCCCCACTCACCCAACTTCTCCATCCTTCTTTCCTCCCAATCTCCCTTCCTTCACACATTCCCATCATTCTTTCCCGGTGTTGAAGCGATTACCAACCGCAAATTCGACCTCAAAAATTCCTTATCACAAACGACATCATCGGTTCTTCCCGCCCCAATTCTCATACTTACTGCTCGCTCAACTGTACATAACCGCCCCTCCCGAAGGCCAACCTGCGAGAGGGGGCCCTATAGTCAAGGGAACCCGCGAAACTTAAGGAGCGAACCCACCCCCGCGCGTCCGTTGACTGCCATTAACCTCACCGTCGCCGCACCTTTTCTTTGCCTTCGCTCACTTGCCCTACTTGGACCTGGACTAGGACCAGGACCAGGACCAGGATCTCACCGCGCCATATTTGCCTCGACCTAGGTTCTTCGTTTCCCACTTAACCGCCTTCGTCTGTCTTTCTCGTTGTCGTTATACCCGATATCTGTCTAGTAGCCTATACAAAACTGAGTATTAGCTTCGCAACATTCGTTCTCACCGCGCACGCCATCCGATTTCAACCGATCAGCTATACCTCCTCCGGGCTTGGTATAGCTCCTGACTGAATTCGTCAAGCGGAAATATTGTCAGCCATACGATAACCTCAACATTCATCCAAGGTGCATGGTCGGGCCATCCTGCCAGATGCTTCCGCCATCCATGGATGGCTTCTACTACCCCAACCAGCTGCAGCTGCAACAACAGCAACAGCAACAGCAACAGCAACAACACCAGCTGCAGCAGTTTTCTCAACAGAATCAGCAGAACCACACGCAATCCAACAATGGCGACTCCCTGGGTGAGGTAGTTCACAGTGACATGAACGAAATGAGCCGCCGCCAGAGCATGCCGCAGTCATTTGCAAACCCCATGGGTCATTTCACTCAGCAGCAACAACAGCAACAAGGTGGAATGTCTTCTGCCGGCAACAACGACATGATGTCTTTTGAGGCTGGTAGTAAGGATCTTGGGTCGTATTACTTTAACCAGCATATGTCCGCCGGCTATCCCAACATCAACACCTCCCTTGCCATGAACGACAGCTACCCGACCGATTATCAAACACTATCATCTGATATGATGGGTTCCATGATCCCTTCGACCTTTGCCAACATGAGTGTAGGCTCGATCGGTGGCCAAATTGCTATCAACTCGGCCATAGGCCCCTATCCCCCCTCAAATTCCGTGGCCGCTCAGAATTTCCAGCATCAGTATACAACAACCCACAGCAACGATTACCCGGTGGAATTCAGTCGAGATGACGGGTCTATGAACAAGATGCAGAATATATTTGCCAACGATACCTCTTCTCTCTCCGCACCCATAACCAACACGACGACCAACACGGACAACAACAACAACAACAACAACAACAACAACAACAGCAGCAGCAGCAGCAGCAGCAGCAATAGCAAAGACACCGGTAATAATAACGACAATAAGACCTATAACACCAACGACGACAGCACCGGCAACAACTTTGACGAGAATAGTAACAATACCGTCTTGATCAGGCAGTCTTCTCTCAATGCAGATGGTTCCAGCACGAACCAAAATAACACCTTGCAGGCTCGTGAGGGTTTGGCCGCATCAAGCTCTGTTGTCTCCCCTCCACAAGCGCAATTACGCGGTGTTTCCTCCAACGTTGCACAGCCTAACAACACTTCCCCTGCCACAATATCCCCAAACGTTGGCGAATCTCGAGATTCGAAAGAGAAGACGATATATTCAAAAAGCGGGTTTGACATGCTCAAGGCTCTGTGGCTCGTTGCGACACGCAAGAACCCAAAGATTAACCTGGGCGCAGTTGATATGTCCTGTGCTTTCGTTGTCTGTGACGTTACTATGAATGACTGCCCCATCATTTATGTCTCGGATAATTTTCAAAACCTGACAGGTTACAGCCGCCACGACATTGTTGGTCAGAATTGTCGCTTTCTGCAGGCTCCAGATGGGAAGGTTGAGGCTGGATCCAAGCGTGAATTCGTGGACGACGGATCGGTGTACAACTTGAAAAAGATGATCAAAGAGGAACAGGAAGTACAACAGAGTCTCATCAACTATCGCAAAGGCGGAAAGCCATTTCTGAATCTCCTGACTATGATACCTATTCCTTGGGATACCGACGAGATTCGGTACATCATTGGATTTCAGATCGATCTTGTCGAATGCCCTGACGCCATTGCGGCCGGCCAGGAACTCGGAGCTGTGAAAGTCAACTATAAGCACTCGGATATCGGTCAGTATATCTGGACACCTCCTCAGTCCAGCAATTGGGAACCCGAAAATGGCCAATCTCTCGGCGTCGACGATGTCTCAACTCTATTGCAGCAATTCGGTCCTCAGGGGCTAGCTTCGGATTGGCACAAACAGTCATGGGACAAGATGCTGCTCGAGAACACAGACGATGTCGTTCACGTCTTGTCTCTCAAAGGTCTTTTCTTGTACTTGTCACCCTCATGTAAGCGCGTACTCGAGTACGACGCTGCCGATCTCGTGGGAAACTCCCTTTCTACGGTTTGCCATCCCTCTGATATTGTACCGGTAACACGCGAGCTTAAGGATACTGCGTCTGGAAGTCCAGTCAACGTTGTCTTTCGGATTCGGCGGAAAAACAGCGGGTATACGTGGTTCGAGAGCCATGGGTCGCTCTTCGTTGAGCAGGGGAAAGGTCGCAAATGTGTCATTCTGGTCGGCCGCAAACGACCAGTGTTTGCCCTCAGCCGATGTAGCCTGGAGGCCAACGGAGGCATCGGTGACAGCGAACTCTGGACGAAACTGTCAACTTCTGGACTGTTTCTGTTTGTATCGTCCAACATTCGGTCACTCCTCGATCTTCAACCTGAAAGTCTTGTTGGCACGAGTATCCAGGATCTCATGCGGAAAGAATCACGACCTGAATTTGGCCGAGCTATCGAGAGGGCAAGGCGAGGGAAGATCACCACATGCAAACACGAGGTTCAGAATCGCCGTGGGCAGGTCTTACAAGCACAAACCACACTCTATCCTGGAGATGCCTCTGAGGGACAGAAGCCGTCCTTTTTGCTGGCTCAAACCAAGCTTCTGAAGGCTTCGTTGCGTAACATGCCACCACCAGGCTCCACTGGAAGCAGATCAATTGCCGCAACACCGAAATCAAACAGCCATGGGGAAGGCGGTGTGGGCAAGGCCGGCTTCTTACAGCCTGCGGACGCGTCACTCGAGCCAGGCTCGCAGGACGTGGCGCTGGCGTCTGATGACAACATTTTTGACGAGTTGCGAACCACTAAGTGCTCCAGCTGGCAATTCGAGCTACGACAGATGGAGAAGGTCAATCGAATATTGGCCGAAGAACTAGGAGGCCTCCTATCCAATAAGAAGAAGCGCAAGAGGAGAAAGGGTGTCGGCAACGTTGTTCGAGACTGCGCAAACTGCCATACTAGGAATACGCCAGAATGGCGGAGAGGACCTAGTGGACAGAGAGATCTCTGTAACAGCTGTGGTCTGCGGTGGGCAAAACAGGTATGCTGTCTATGACCAGGTAAACTTGGGCAACTGCTGATTATTTAGACCGGACGAATGTCACCACGCAACTCATCACGAGGACCTGCCACTCAAAATGGTGACGCCCGTAGCAAAAAGTCCAACTCGCCTTCATCCCCGCTTCACATAGAGATGTCTGCCGAGACGCCAATGCATGGCCAGGATCGCGAGGAGGCTGTTCATCACGCACAGCTAGCGAAGCAAAAGATCGATGATGGTACCTCTGCTCCGAGCGGAGCTTCTTCGGCAACGGGAGTTAATCCTTCAGCCGCCATGCCACCGATGACCGCCTCCACAGCCATCATTCTAGGTGGTGCCTCGAGTATGACGCCGATTCGAGAGGAGCGCGAGAGGAGCCAGATCTGAAGAAAGAGTGTCCTTGATTTGCTTTTCTTGAACCATCGAGGCTCGTTCTTCTTTGTTGCACGAAGACTGATGTTGGAGAAGAGTATTCACTCTTCTACATGCGTTCCGTTTGGGGGAACGAGCAGGGGCGTCCTACTCGGGGTGTAAATCGCTTTTGGAAAATCCTGTGGGACATGGGAATAGACACGACTATTATGTATACGAGGCGTTGGGGATTTGATCAGGAAACATAACAGGAATAGTTGAATCTTTCTTTCTATTAACCGCACCACAGCTTTCGCCTTGCATCTAAGTGATCAATGTTGGTTGTTCACAAGCGGTCTAGGGTAAATGGTGTAGAGTAGATTACTCTTTGTATGCTTCATGGGAGACATCAGGTTGTACATAAGGGTAAGGTTCTCTTAAAGGGTGTGTTCTGATGATAGATGGGAGGTGTCGTGGTAGTGGTGTGGTAGATCGATATAAAACGCCAGCAATATCGACTCTGAGCGAATAATGTACCTAGGCTACCTATCAAGTAACAGCTTTCCAACATCTACATTCCTTCATACTTTTCACAGCTCATCCTTCTTGTGCTCAGACTCCTCCCAGGCCCGGCTCTTGATATTCTCAACGCTCGTCTTATCATTGTTGTCACCCGTGATACCTCTCCGCCTCTGGTCCACCGCAGCAATCTCGTCGTCGTACACAGTCCACTCAGGGACCTGGCGTCTCGCACGGTCAAGCTTGGGCTCCTTTGTCTCCGGGTTGTTGCATAGATCGATGGTGCGGGCGTTCTTAAGACTATCGTCGCTGCACCATGTCTCACACCATAGCCACTCTTGCGGGAGGCTGTGGATGGGAATGGTGAACTGCATGTTATTGGGAAGGTCCTGGTCGAGGTTGGATAGACTGTTGGGGTCTGCCGAGAGAGAGTGGTACTGCTGACGAAGACGATCGCCTGCAGCAAGCTGGCGGAAGCGGCGAAGGTCGACGACGTACAAGGCCGAGATGTGGTATGGAAGACCACGGAGGAAATTCGCCCAGTAGCCCTGCTTCCAGAATCGGAAGCCCTCCATCTCAGTACGAGAATCGCACATGGGGGTGAAGCCATAGGGTGCGCCCTCGAGGTCATGGTTGACAAGGTCGATCATGTCTGTGCGGACGATCTGGTCTGCATCGACAAAGATGACCTTGTCAAGTGATAGTGGGAAGAGAACGTCGAGGAAGAGGATTTTGTAGCCCCAAATCTCACGCTGCTTTTCCTTTTGCTGACGAAGCCAGTGTGGCCACTTGTATGTGACCATCTCGTACTTGAATCCATATTCGGCAGCAAGGTGCGGGATGAATTCTTTGAATGAGGGCGAGAGGAACTGCTCGATGAACCAGAACTTGACCGTATGCTTGGTGTTCTTCATGACCGAGACCATCATGATGTTGAGCATGCGTTCGTACAAATGACCGCTTGCCACACTAAAGATGTTGATTTCAGCATGTTCCTTGGCCGAGATCTCCTGGGGCGATTTGGAACCACTCAGAAGACCCTCTGCGAACTTGAAGCCTTTAGCGACAATTCCCTGATCCTTGTCACTCTTGTCTTCCAGAACATCGACTTCTTCCATGCCCGCCTTGCGGTTGATGCGCGGATAAAGCGTTGTCCCCTTGAAATCCATCAGAGCCACGTCAGTGCCCTCGTCACCTGGAGTGGCAAGGTATCCCAGAGCACCAACACTCTCAACGTCAAATATCTCAGAGCTTCTACCCTCTTTCAGCTGGATCTTGTAGAATCCGGGATTTGCCTTGAACTGGAAGTAACCAAGGTTGGCCATGACAATGGTATCGGTGATGAGGGGATCTTTCTCGGTCGCCAGGACTAGCTGGGCACCTCGTGGAGCACCTCGCTTGCCATCCCTCGAGTGTCCTTCGATCAAGATGTTCTCCAGCTCGTATGTCGCATCGACATCAGCCTTGGCCGAGCTCAGCTTGATGTTGTCTAAATCGTGAACCGAGCTCTTGGCTGCGACGAGCCAGGCTGGGGGCACGTTCATGCCTGCTGTCAGGAGAGCCTCTGATGGAAGGCCTTTAAACGTAGCCTTGGGTCCTTTCACATGACCAGCCTCGTCGAATATAGGTTCCGAGTTAAGAACGTAACGGAAGAAGCGCTTGATCGGAAGCTCTCCAATCACCTCCTTCGGATTAATGAAAAGCTTCAGATACACACCATCAAGCTCTGATAAGACCTTGAGGATAGGAGCCCACCGCTGGCCCTGCTCACTGGTCGGGTTCAGAAGACCAACAATGTGAATACTCGCAATCTCTGGATTGCCAACTTCAATCGCGGTATGTGTCGAGTTCCATTCTGTGTAGGGGGTAGAGCGAACAGACGGCGCGGACTCAAAGATGCCCTCTGGGAGATCCGAGATGGTAGATAGGGCAGTAATCGAGGTAAGTTTAGCGGCGGACAAGGCATCAGAGACGCTCTCAGAGAGGCCGAGGTCCTCGATTGCAGAATACACAGGAAGAATCCTGTTCTTCTGTTCAAATTGAAGAAGAAGTTGCATGTCATCCTCGGTGAACTTGACGCCAGAGGCGAACGGGCCAACAATTCGACCATTGAGAATTAACGCTGGCGTGCCAGATACCAGTTTGGTATCGGAGAGAAACTTCGATAAAGCAGCGGCATAGCCATCATCCTCACCAGTCCACGCTGCTTCGGTAATCGCCTCCAGCTTGTCCTTGTTGTCAATATCAGCCAGCTCGCTTTCGATAGTCTTGAATGCGCCGTTAATGACATGGGCATTGAGAAAAGCAGTAGGGTTGTGAACGATATCAACCCGGATGCCAGGCTTGTTGCGTTTAAGCTGTAAGGCGGCCAACAAAAGCTGCTGTCCCTCATCGGCTGTCAAGTCAGCAACGACAGTCAGAGAAGCCCAGTCCTCTTTTGATGACTTAGCATCCGAGTCTAAAATAGCAGCTTTGCTAAATAAATCAGCATGATCGCTATACAACTTATTGACATCAAGCATGCGGAGGCCTTTGTCGTCATCCGGAAAGATGTATGCGTTTCTCGTAGCGAGAGCATCTCCTAGAAACACATCTGGCAGCCATGACTCCTCGTCAATCTCTCCAAAGTATACGGCTCTCTGAACCTTTTGCTGGTCTTCCGTCAGTCGTGATCCCATCGTTTGCACCCAGTTCTTTTCACGGGGAATAGCCAATCCATTGGCAAAGATGGGGCGAACTATGGTGCCAGCATTTAACCGAGTCGCCCAAGCCTGAGCAGATTCGATCTTCGCCGTATATAACTCAGACTCAAGAACCTCAGCCAGGGTCATTCTTGTAGACCCAGACCGCGGCTCGAGGTTCTCAATAGCCTTGGAGAATGCCTTCTTGTTCGCCACACCGTCTGCACCCTCCTCGGAACTTTGGAGGTATGTGACGAGAGACTCGATACCATATGTTTCAACCAAGTGATAAGCGATTTTGGCTTGAATGGAGGCTGCAGGCGTTGCTGTCAGGGGGACAAGACCGAATCGTAACGTGATGCCACGGTTCATGAACTGAATCAATTGACCGACTGTAGCCATATCCTCGAGGTTCGTGAAATCGACCGGCGCGATAATATGCAAGATATTGAGTCCAATTTGAGGTAGTTGGCCGGGATGAGTACGCTGGAGAAGCTACATACGGTCAGTGGATAGTAAACCGAAACGGCATGAGATCAACGTACCACTGTGAGGTCTTTAGGTAGCTTCGCGTATCTAGCATCCTTCTCAAGATCGTTGAGCCAGAGGAGAGCCTTACCTCCCTCTTTCCGATCAGTCCAGTCAAATCGAGAGGGCACATCGTCAGCTTTCGCTTCGACAATCTTTGAGTGTCCGAGTAGAGAAACTGCTTGCTGGCCAGTGAAGCCAAGGTTTCGCACTCCGTTAATCAGTTTGCGCTCGCGGCGGATCATGTCAATCAACGTGAAAGGCTCGACCTGTCGTTCAATAAGTTGCACGCCGTTCATCCAGAGGAAATTGATTCCGCTAGGAACGCCCAAAGCAGCGTTCGCTTCTTTCTCTTTGGCAAACTCCGGAGAAATCTCCTGAGCAGCAAGGAACGTTGAAAACTTGGGGAAATCTTGAGTGGCCTTGACCAGCGTCTCAAACGGGTTATCGCTCTTCAAGATGTAGGAGGCCGCCTTCAAGCCTAGAGATGCTAGCTCCGATGTAGAAAGAGGTCTGAGGTCGGCAACGTCGTCGTCTCCGCTGATCACAGCATCAGCGTCCAGATGCTTCTGCTGCCCTTTTCGTTCGGCTTCTCGGTCGTCTATCACAATGTAATCCGTCCTTTTGAGTGCAAGCTCGACACCGTAACCACTGACTGGTAGTGGACTTTGGGAGGCATTGTTGCTTCGACGATATCGCAGTCGATAGGAAAGATTCCCATGCTTCGCGGCTTCTGAAAGGGCCTCGTGGAAAGGACCAAAAGAAGGCGACGTGGGGTCTGCGTAGAGAACGGCCTCTCTACCAGTACCCAGGATTCGATCAAAAGGTAGGGCTTTTACCTGCCTGCACACGAAGTTAATACGTTCCTAGTAAGCCTGCCAGGTAGGTAGTTACCCTGGTATATCGCTTCCCACGGGTGTATCAAGGCTGGGCGTGCAGTATCTTTTGTGATCGAGCAGAGCCCATTGGTCACATCCGTTGCTTTCCCCTTGTTTCTCGATGACTGGTTCGGCAGCTGTTGAATAATACTGGTAATGCGCCTCAACTCGTGGAGCGGCAGAGCGCAAAGAAAGTGCGAGTTTGAAGGTAGACAAGGCATCTGGTGTTGTTACATGGCCGTCGATTTGTAAAACATCGAGAAAGCGAGCGTAGAGGTCGGCTTCGGACGTGGCAGTGGTGAAATAGCCCCTAGCAACTTTGTCGAGGAGTGGGAAATACGATGTTGTATTTTCTCCGGCCGCCGTTTCACTACAGTGGTTAGTGAGTTATCATGAACTATTGCAGTTGGTATCATGACTTACATCAGCTCAAGCAAATACGGACTGCTGGGGAACGCGGCATTCATGTCCACGTTGACCGATAGAGAATTTGCCGATGCAGAGACGGCCATAAAGGCCAATGCAAGGCTCCATGGTAATTGGGGGAGGGGAACCATGGCGTAGAGAGAGTAGCTATCGGACTGCAATTCTCTCGTGCTTGTTTATTAAACCCCCGGTGATGGAGGTCAATGCGACAGCTTTAAAGCTTCCGCTCGCTCACGCGGAAAACGTACAAGTGGTGCCGTAAGTTTTTCTGGCCAAGACTGTATGATTCAAAGAATGCTTTAGCACATAATCGAAAGAAAACGACCGACCAATGCTGCGTTGTCTTCCGGTTGCTCAAGGTACAGGCAGATGTTTCTTTGGGTCGTCCATCTCGAGACGTTGTGAACAGCATCACGAAAGAGCTGACCAAATCGAGTCTAGCGCCCACGACGTTCCGAATCAGACTCAGGACTGGGACTCAGGAGCATCCTGTCCCGCTCAGTTGCTTGACGTGGCCGAAACGCTTGTGGCTGTGCAGGGGTTCTCCTGCGTGTTTTCGCAGTCGCTGAACAGGGACACTTCACCTTGCTTTTCTACCCCCTGCTGCGCCCCGGCAAAACTATGTTGCGGCAGCTTGTGGTGCCCCCCCAGTGAGATAGGCTAGCCCACACTTTGGAGATGGACACGATGCTCAATTGCTGAAGCCAGGAGTTCGCTCATCGGCCAGCAATCAACAACTACTCCACTCTACGCTACCTGTCCCTTTTCATACTCCTTTAAATCCACAACCTTACGACCTGCTGGCCATATCACTGGAACAAGTAAGCTGTTCAGCTGCATTCTCGCTCCGCTACGTGGGCTTCATATTGTTCCACCCCTTAATGCTCGAAGCTACGGCTTCACCTCCCCGCCAAAATGCAGTCCTCACCGGGAATGTTGACCAAGGCACGTCGTTCCAAGCTCCGACAGAGTAATTGTTCTTCTGGCTGGATACTTCTAACACAGCACAGTTTGAATCCAAGTCATCGAGAGCGAAGGGCATTGCCTTCCACCCCAAGAGGTGAGTTTGCGCGACGCCCATCCGCCATGGCGAGCTTCAAGCTGACATAGCACCATCAGACCATGGATTCTCGTTTCACTACACTCATCCACTATTCAGCTCTGGGACTACCGAATGGGGACTTTGATCGATCGCTTCGAGGAACACGATGGGCCAGTTCGTGGCGTCGACTTTCACAAGACCCAGCCGCTCTTCGTCTCTGGCGGTGACGATTACAAGATTAAGGTCTGGTCTTATCAGACTCGACGCTGTCTCTTCACCCTCAACGGTCATCTTGACTACGTCCGAACCGTCTTCTTCCACCACGAACTTCCTTGGATTCTGTCAGCTTCGGATGATCAAACCATTCGCATATGGAATTGGCAGAATCGATCTCTGAGTAGGTTCCCACGCCCTTCGTGCTTGATTCCTAAACACTGCTGACCCGTGAAGTTTGCACAATGACGGGTCATAATCACTATGCCATGTGCGCTCAGTTCCATCCCAAGGAGGACCTTGTCGTCTCAGCCTCCCTTGATCAGTCCGTCCGCGTCTGGGATATTTCCGGCTTGCGAAAGAAGCACTCCGCCCCCACCTCGATGTCGTTCGAAGACCAGATGGCTCGCTCCAACCAGAACCAAGCGGACATGTTTGGCAATACCGACGCCGTTGTCAAGTTTGTCCTCGAGGGCCACGATCGCGGAGTCAACTGGGTGGCCTTCCATCCCACTATGCCTTTGATTGTTTCGGCTGGCGATGATCGATTGATCAAGCTGTGGCGCATGAGTGAGACCAAGGCCTGGGAAGTTGATACTTGCCGCGGCCACTTCCAGAACGCCTCTGGCTGTCTATTCCACCCTCATCAAGACTTGATTCTCTCGGCTGGTGAGGACAAGACCATCCGAGTTTGGGACCTTAACAAGCGAACCGCCGTTCAGTCGTTTAAGAGAGAAAACGACCGTTTCTGGGTCATTGCCGCGCACCCCGAGATCAACCTCTTCGCTGCTGGGCACGACAATGGTGTAATGGTCTTCAAACTTGAGAGAGAGCGACCCGCTTCCGCTGTGCACCAGAACCAGCTCTTCTACATCACCAAAGAGAAGCACGTCAAGTCCTACGATTTCCAGAAGAATATCGAGAGTCCTACCCTTCTGTCCCTCAAGAAGCTTGGCAGCGCCTGGGTTGCTCCTCGCACTCTGTCTTACAACCCCGCCGAGAGATCTATTCTCGTCACTTCGCCTGCCGATGGAGGCTCTTATGAGCTGGTAAATCTCCCCAAGGACGGCTCTGGCGCCATCGAGCCCACCGAGTCCAAGCGAGGCTCCGGTAGCTCTGCCATCTTTGTGGCTCGCAACCGATTTGCTGTGCTCAACACTGCGAACCAGACCATTGATATCAAGGATCTTTCGAATAATACGACTCGCTCCTTCAAGCCCCCCGTTGGCACCACCGACATTTACTTTGGCGGCACCGGCAACTTGCTCATCATCACCCCAACTGCTGTGCATCTGTACGATATCCAGCAAAAGAAGAGCACTGCTGAACTTTCGGTCAGTGGCGTCAAGTATGTGGTCTGGTCCAATGACGGCTTGTACGCCGCCTTTTTGAGCAAGCACAATGTCACGATTGTGACCAAGACCCTTGAGCAAGTCAGCACTCTTCATGAGACCATTCGTATCAAGAGTGCTACCTGGGATGATGCCGGCGTTCTCCTCTACTCCACCTTGAACCATGTCAAGTACACTCTTCTCAACGGCGACAATGGTATTGTTCGCACCCTTGACCAGACTGTGTACTTGGTGCGTGTCAAGGGCCGTAACATCTACTGCCTTGACCGTGCCGCCAAGCCCCGTATTCTGCAAATCGATCCCACAGAGTACCGATTCAAATTGGCCTTGGTCAAGCGCAACTACGAAGAGATGCTTCACATCATCCGTAACTCCAGTTTGGTCGGTCAGTCCATCATCTCTTATCTTCAGAAGAAGGGTTATCCCGAGATCGCACTGCAGTTCGTTCAGGATCCCACCACCCGGTTCGACCTCGCTGTTGAATGTGGTAATTTGGATGTTGCTGTTGAGATGGCCAAGGAGCTTGACAAGCCCAAGTTCTGGACCCGATTGAGTTCTGAGGCTTTGGCTCATGGCAACCATCAAGTCGTCGAGATGGCGTATCAGAAGCTGAAGCAGTTCGACAAGCTGTCTTTCCTCTATCTCTCTACTGGCGACCACTCTAAGCTTGCTCGCATGGCCAAGATTGCTGAGCATCGCGGCGACTTTACTTCACGATTCCAGAATGCTGTGTATCTCGGCGAGGTCGAGGACCGCATTCAAATGTTCAAAGAGATTGATCTTTGTAAGTTTTTCTGCTCATCGCAAAACCGTGGTTTCGACTGACTTTTCAAGACCCTCTCGCCTACATGACAGCCAAGTCTCACGGCTTGGAGGAGGAGTGCCAATCGATCCTCGAGGCGACTGGCTTGACCGAAGAAGAACTCAGCATGCCTACCCTCGGTGCTCCTTTGACTCCTCCTAAACCTGTTGTGTCGACTTTCCAGAGCAACTGGCCTACCAAGGCGACATCCCAGTCCATTTTCGAGAAGGCTCTTCTCGGCCAGGTCGAGGGTTTGTCACTTGAGGATGAGCCTGCTCCCACCAACGGTGGCTTTGAGGACGCTATGGAAGTGGACACAGCTGCCAAACGCAGCGGAACATTGATCGACGACGAGGACGAAGACGTTGCTGGTTGGGACATGGGTGATGACGATGTTCCCGAGGTCGACAGCGACTTTGTCAATGTTGAGAGCGCTGATGCCGGTGGCGCTGGAAGCAGCGAGTCTGATCTATGGGCACGTAACTCACCTTTGGCTGTGGATCACATCGCTGGTGGTTCTTTCGAGACTGCCATGCAGCTCCTTAACCGACAGGTTGGCGCAGTCAACTTTGCACCTCTTAAGCCTCGATTCTTGGAAGTTTACTCGGCTTCCAAGAGTTTCTTGCCTGCATCCGAAGGCCTCCCCCCTCTGGTGAACTACATCCGCCGAACCCTCGACGAGACGGATCCCAGAAAGGTTCTGCCCATCATTCCTCGTGACCTGGAGCATCTGGCCGCGAACGATCTTCAGCGAGGCTACGACTCCATGAAGGCGAACAAGTTGGAAGATGGCCTCAGCATCTTCCGGGGCATCCTGCACACTATTCTCATCAATGCAGTCTCAAGCGAGGATGAGGTTTCCGAGGCCAAGAAGCTAATCCGCTCAGCGAGCGAGTATGCCGTAGCCATGAGCATGGAGGTGTCAAGAAGAAAGTTAGGCTCCCCTGATGTGGTGGCCAAGGACCCCGCCAAGCTCCAAAAGAGTCTTGAATTGTCGGCGTACTTCACCATCCCCAAGATTGAGGTGCCTCACCGACAGCTGGCATTGCTCAGCGCCATGCAACTCGCTATGCGCAACAAGAATTACAACTCAGCCTTGAGCTTCGCCAACCGTATCATTGCCAACGGTGGGGCTACCAAGATTGTAGAAAACGTAAGTGCCATCAAATTGTATTTACTCTCTAGTTACTCACCAGTGTATAGGCCAGGAAGACGAAGGCGCAATGCGAGCGCAACCCCCACGACGCCGTGGAGATCGAGTTCGACCAGTTCGCCGAATTCGACGTGTGCGCCGCCAGCCATACGCCCATTTACAGTGGAACTCCTTACGAGGAGTGTGCATTTGACGGCTCCAAGTATCACTCCAAATACAAGGGTAGCGTTTGCCGAGTGTGTGAGGTGTGCGAGATTGGCAAGCATGGTAGCGGCCTGAAGTTGTTTGCCTAAGCAGACACCCAGAGTAGAGATATAATGATGCGAGTGTATGGGACTGGGAGTTTCGAGTCGATGATGCAAAAAGAAACCTGAATAGACGGGATAGACGTCAATGGTTTCACAGAAGCTGGACTTGACCAAAGGTCGGTAGAATGATGGCAAGGAGTCACGTCTTTGTTTTAGTTGCAAATAGCCTGGTTGTATGCGACAACGCACAAAATCGAGGAATCATTTCACGAAATCACAAGAGCCCCGGATTGGGTGAATATGTTGTTTTGTTCTCCGAGAACGCCACGGATTCTACCGAGTTGATTGATTAACCGTACAAAGGGTTGATATCTCTCCATGTATGCCCCTTTGTCTCTATGCACATCTATAATACCTCTCCTGCTCACCAACTCGGTACAAAAGTCGCATGAGTAAAGACGAGATACGGCGCTCTACTAAAAACACAACCCAGCAAAACTACACAATCGTCTCAAGCTCGCGGGCGTAGCCCAAGGCATTTTCTATCACCATCTGGCTCATCTCCTTCTTCTGGTCGCCGGCCTCGCTGTCGGCAGCGTCGGGGAAGTAGATGTAGCCGTCACGTACGATCCAGCCGCGGTGCTGAGCAAAAGACACGACGTCACCCTCCGAATCGAGGAACAGGAGAGACTTGGTGGAGCTGATGGGGAGGCTGGGGTATGCGCGCTCACTGCTGCTGGCGATTTCGGAGCGGATCTGGTTCTTGAGAATCTGGAAAAAAATTATTAGCACGTGCTTGATGAAAGAAGATGTAGTGGGTGGTGTGGAGGGACAGAGCCATACCTCGGAGAAGACGCTGTACTCATCACAGGGCACCTCGCTGCTCTTCATAGCCTTCCACACTCTGTCATAGCTACCCTCCATCAACCATCTCTCAAGTCGGATGGGGTATCCTAGGTATCGGTCACCCTCGACATCACCACCACCACCCTCACGGTTGGCCAAGCTCTCGAGCTCGGTATGGAACTCGGCATAACGTCCCTGTGTCAACAACAAGAGCAGACTCAGACCGGTGACCTTGTTGCGCTCGGGCAGATTCGGGGACAGCACGGAGGCGGGAAGCTCGTAGAAGGGTTGCAGCTGCTGGACGTAGCGGTTGAAGGCATCGGGGTTGCGGGCACGGATGGCGAACAGGGCACCTTGCTCGTAGGTCTCGCGGGCGAGCGGCAGAAGATGTGTGGGTGTCGAAGACGAGGGTGTCAGGGCGTTGAGCTGGAGAAGAGCAAGCTTGGCCTTGGAGAGGAGGGCGTTGGCATCTGCGTAGGCCATGGAGGGGGAGTTCTTGAGCTGGTTGAGAATCTGGGCGAGGCTGCGGTCGGCCATTATGAGGATTGGCGACAAGGCGCGATGTGGTGGCTAAATGTGTGTTGGTATGATCTCTTTCGAGAGTTGTAAGAGATAGTTATGCGATGGTTTCTGTGCGACAGTGGTTATGGATTGGTACGGGTGGTTGTGACGATGTTGTTGATGGAAACGTTTCGGTAATGATAGCTTCAACGACCAGGCTACATTCAGTGACGCGAGGCCGGGGCACAGAGGCAGGCTTACAGGTACCTTGCCTTGGAGCGTGGCTTGGCACTGCTGTCCTGTAATGTGAATCGGGAGGTCGGAATATCCGGTACCGAGCCCGATTTAGTGGCAATTAGGTAAGCAGTATCATGTTGCCGGCGGGTAATTTACCTGCAAATAATCATTAATTCGGCGAATCCAATACCGGGCATGTTTTAAGCGTTCCTTTGCCAGTTGACTATTTAGCATAATACGCTTTTTTGACCTCCATTTGCGGCGCCAATACCGGTTTAAGTGTCGTTGAAATGTCGATTTGCTAACTTTAACACCTGACTTAGCAAGGGCTTCATCCCAAGTGATCTCGCGGTGCCGATTAATAAAAGAATTAATATGAATAATCTGTATTTCCGTGAGCTTCTTTAGGCGCCCTTGACGGCTTCGTGAGGCGTTGTTATATTGTTCTTCAAAGTGGGCTTTAGTCTTGGATATTGTGCCTGACATGGTTTTATAATCCCGTGCAACTTGGGTAGTTGACTTTCCAGCATATACCTCAGCCACTATTGCAGCTCTTTGCTCGGGAGTAAATTATTGATTAGGCCGGCGATTTTTGGTTATTTTGGCACCAAAAGAATTAGGATTACGAGGCATTGTGATTGTGTTTTAGGAGGCTGAAGATTAATGCTTAGAGAAAAGATTTCTCATGATGTGGAGTTATAGTGTAGCTTCTTCCAGGCTTTTAACACGTAATTGTAATACTAATTAAGCTTTCTACGTCACTATATAGTGCTATATATAGCTGGGTATCTTATAAGCCACTATAGAAGGTTAAGGAGTAGCGGGAACTATAATTAATAATAGCAGCGCCGGCACTTAGATATAATAACTTGCAGGCTATCTATTAGAGATATACTGCAGCAAGAGAAGCTTAGTATAAGGCGCAGCCTCATGGCAGTATTAAAACTAACTAGCAATATCAGAAGACAATAGGCCTACCTTTACAATATAGCAAGGCTAGTTATAACTAGTGCATCAATTAAAAGCAAATAAACAAGCGCTGCTGTCAGGCGATTATCACAAAGACAATAGGGGAGTGGAGAGATTACACAATGCTAGCTGCTAGGTCGCTGCTAGGTATGGAATTAATACAGGTTAATCCTTGCCCTTTCATCTGAGCAAGGCCCCTGGTCTAGTTATCCTAATCGGGGCTTGTGTTACCCCGCTTTTCGGGCGGTTATTGGCCCGTGCTGACCTGACTCTCATGTGAGAGCCCACGTGATCCCCGCTTCCCTTGTCATCCAATTCTTCTCATGACAGCTGCATGTTATTAATAGGCTCTAGAGAATAGAGAAAAGAAGAGATAATAACCTATCTTAACTGGGATCAGTCAGAGAATGATTGCCGTGACGCCTAGGTAGCTGATAAGATAAATATATAACTCTTTTTAAGTTGACGAGAGCTAGGCGAGATCTGGAGAGTATATAAGAAGAATATCAAGGAGCAGCAGGTAGTTTATTTAGCTATATAGCTATATCTTACTTATATTTGTATTATTAAATTAGAATTTATTATATCTCTATAGTAGCATTTGTAGTTGATGGTATTACAGGTGGGGTGAGTATACTCGGATTACGTAGCAACGGTCACTTCTTCATGGTGATAATTGCTGGGTGNNNNTAGGACATATCCCCTCGCTTGTAGCTGAAGGCGTGTGATAACCCTCTTCCACTGCCTCAATTCCTCCTATTCCAACAGTAGTGTTAGGCAGGCTTATATAATATTCACTCCTAGGCGCGAACCTATAGGCCGCCCATGTTCCTGCGCTTTATAGACAGACAACTACCCAGGTGATGAAATGTTGTGGCTACAGTAGCATTATAGCATCTCGATAATCATTGTTTTTAGAGCTCCGAGGTTTCTCTTAGCTTGGACAGGAAAAAGACCCATTATTTCACTCGTGCATTTCCTTTCGCATGTACATTTTTGGATTAAGTTGGGCAGACTAGAGGGTGGGCGTGTAAAGTCATGTCAGCCTTATGCTACCTACTACTAACACACGGGTTGCGGTTATAAACTGGGAGCTAGGTATAAAGAAGCCCTTGTTCTATCATCACACCTTTTCATCTCACGTCCCTTCCTTCCTTAGTAATACCTTACCGGGGTATAATTGATCTCAAACGGCGTCCTTAATAGAAATGGTCCATGGCCGAATGGGCTGGTGACAGAGTCCCTATGATTTACTGCAGGATGTTCTAAAAATAACTATTTGGGGCTGAGGCTGAGGCGACACATGCACTACCTTGCGTAAGTTTAATGAGAGGCAGGCAACAAGACTTAGTTGTAGCCAACATGATGGATTGTTATATATCCTGATCTCACGAAACCTGTACAGGGTTCTTTTAAAAGTCCCAGTTGCGTGCATAAAAGTATCCAACTCACTGAGCCATTATAACAGTTACTTGGGCACTAGTCTAGGTAGCCCACCTGTAGGGAGGATTTTGGATCTGGTCACTCACTATTGTACCTATTTCACGTACGACAAGAGCGAAAAAATAGAATGGATCAAATAAACCTCACCAGATGAGAAATTAGTCATTACCATCTATCTATCATCAGCCTCAACGTTACAGTCCCCGTAGAAGCCCCCCATTCCTCCGTAGCCTCAAGCCGGAAGGATGACTACAGCCTCCTTTGTGAATGAGTCTGGGCTGGTCTAAATAGTTCGTTGTTTCTTTTTGTTTGCGCTGGCCATCTAATAAGTCTGATAACTGACGGCTTTGGTTCATTCCATAAAAGATATATATTTAGAGCATTTTTGCAGTTTGCTTTTTGCTCAGCCAGAGCGGAATGTCGCGTGCCTTATAATTCCTCTGCCAGGAGGCAGGCACAAGGCGTTTTTCGTTCAACTGGCTGCCTCCTTCCTTCTTTCTCACAACCTCCTCATACTTGAGTAACCTTGACCCTCTTTGCTCCGCTAGCAAACAGGTCGGTTTCGTTTGGGCTGGCAGCAAAAGTACAATCAATAATCAGTCCGCCCGTTCCTCCCAGAGAATCCACAACTCCAGCTAAGAAGAATTATGTTTTTTTTCTAGTATCCCGACGTCGTCCCACCTCGTTTCAACTCTACTCTCCTGCCACGTTCTGCAACACATAAGCCTGCTCCAACCTCCCACTCACATTCCTCAACCGCCATCATGGCGAGCTATCAGCAATATGCACAGCTCGGAAAGGGAGCTGCCGACGGCTCAGCCGTGACACCTAACGTCAGTAGTTCATCGTGTAAGCAGCCCTTAATCATGTCGTCATCCTCTCCCCTCCGTTACTTGGCTGGTTCTGAATCTTCCCCCACGCCTGCTCCCTGAGACCTGATATGCAGAGCGGCCTTGACGATAGTCGACTGGCTGCCACTATTTGCTGATTAGCTGGCTGAGAAACTGGCTTGCTTGCTTATACCACCAATGTCATCTATCCGACAGAACATCAGGACCGACCTTGGTTGAAGAGCAACACGCCAGAAAAGGGCTCGAAACGACGATGAAGTGCACCAAATATCGTATATCCCGGGAACAGAGCCATGGTTAAAATGGAACTTGGGTTGACATGATACAACTTTGCCCCGGTTTCCAGTTGCACAGCCCCTGTTTCCTAAAACCTTAAGCCACTGGACAAGACCCGGCAGTGCTTCCTTCATGTTCCTTCATGTCGGCTCCCAGGACGGACTACCACAAGTCCACGACTTGGAAGTTGGAGGCTGGAGAGGTCACTTGCTGCACGCTACAAAACCTTGAGAATTCCTCAACTAAGATGAGAGTTGGTCATCTGGGACATTGATTCTCGACATCTTTTTTCACCTACGTTTCATCTTATGCACAAAATCATTGATTCACCACTATCCCGAACCACAATACCAACAAACGCCCAAGACCCTTTCTCTCTGCGCTACAGTTTTCTCCAACACCCCTAAGCCCCCGACTGGCTGGTGGTACATTAGGTACAGCTTGCCAGCAACACAAAGTCCCCTGTTTCCGCCCCAGCCAAGCAGGGTCCCCCCCTGAAAAGGCGCTTGATTATCAGGCTCTCGCTTTCGCTCTCTGTGCCTGTTGCATTGCCGTGACGTCTGGATCGCCTCAAGTTGGTTGGGCTCTGTTTTTATCTTCTTCGTGTCCGTTTCCAGAAATATTCGATCCCTTGACGGTACTTCACGCTGCTCTCTACGATACCTCCGTTAGGACACATCCCCATCAGTTGGCCTTGTTCAGTCATCAAGTCAAGTCAGAAATCAGCACTTCTTCTGCCTGTGCTTGGGTCAAAGGAGGGGTCACTCTGCAGCCGTCATCGTCCACGGCGCAGATTAGCTCTAGCCTCTCGCTCACTCCCTCACTCAGCCATCTTCCCAGCAAATAAACAGAACCAGGGCCCAGCCTTATTCATCCTTTCCCCATCCTTTTCCTTTTTCTTGCTGACATCTTACGTCCTCCTCGCGACAGACGGCCAGCGAACCGACATGTCTCCCTCACACTTAGGTGCGACCTTTGTTCCTAGCGGGTTCGACGACTATTATATGCCCGAGGTCGTCGCACCCTCGCCTCAAAGGTATGTTGTTGGTGTTGCTTTGTTTACCTTTACCTGGCTCAACCTCAAATCTTAACCC